>APFE030145017.1:33587-80064 GCA_000404065.3 Pinus taeda | reverse complement strand
AGCTTTCGGGATTCGACCCTGTGACCTCCCATTGGCGAGGCACTTGATTTGACCGATTGAGCTAACTCTTGGGGCTACTAAGAATAATAAGTTATATATTATATGAATAATATATAATAAATGATTTTGGGCATGAATATAATGATTATAATGGATTGAGTTTGTATTAATCAATTAGATGCAAAAGGATAGGGAAAAGTATACAAGGTTATTTGAGTTAGGTTTGTCACATGCACTTATAATGCCTCAATTCAAAGTTCAAAAACTCTTATTATTAACGTTAGTAGAAATTATTATCCACACCAATTTGTAGTTAGTGATGATACTGTTATGTTCTTCTCTAATTTGATTGGGTTGTTTGGGTTGCTAAAATTTAGAGACTATTAATTTGGAGAAGAATTGAGTTGCTTTATCAATTGTAAAGAAGGAAAGTTCCATTGGAGATCATATGTTAGAGGTTAACTAATGCTTAATTAGTTATGATTAAGAGCCTATATTGTAATACATCTTTGAATAAATTCTGTCCTAGAGTTGGAGCATCTTTGATAAATCTATGTATGGAGGAAATTGCAAGAAAAGGGAGTGCCTAAATGATGTTAGGTGCACTAGGTGAAAATGAAATAGAAACAATAACATAAAAGTATAAGCATGAAAAGTAAGGAATATGTGGTTCAGGTTCAAGGAAAAAAAGTACACAAAATAATGATTCGCAAGAGATAGAAAATCATAATAAGTACACATGATAATAAACACATCAAGAGAAGAGATAAAAGTTTCACATAAAAGGTGAAGCGACATACACATTGAAAATACGATAACATGAATGTTGAAAATAATACTGAGAGTGGGGGTGAATCAGTATTATCAAACTCTTTTCAATTTATACAAATACTTGCAAATGAAACTTGTGTATACCTTATATTAATCTGTGTGTCAGAACCATATAACAAGAACAACATAAATAGAACAACAATCACACCAAAGAACACAAGATATAAGGTGGAAACCAAATGTGGGTGAAAACCACCTGCTGCAATATGTCTCTATCTTCTTTCAATTAGAAACTTCTTTTTACAATGATTTTGTACTGGTGCAGTCCTTTACCATTACGCAGGCTTCAACCTGCAGAAGGCTACAACCTTCTTTTTCTTCCAAGGACCTCGTTTCATAAATTTTCAAACTGGATCCAAGAATATCAATCAAACATCAAATAGATCTGAAATTACCCAACTTCCTTGTGCAAATACTGAATCAATAGCTTCTTAATACAACAACCAAGCATAAATACAGAACCCTGAACTCAGCAGTAATAAGCAAAGGCAGCTAAAAATATTTCAAAGAGAAGTCTGCAACTTCACCAATAGAAACCTGCGGAAATCCGCACTTCCTCTGAGTCAAGCCTGCGCACCTCCGCACCTGTGGCGTCAATTGGACTGTGCACCTCCGCACTTGCGGCGTCAACTGGATTGCGCACCTCCGCACCTGCGGCGTCGACTGGATTGCGCACCTTCGCCCCTGCGGCATCAACTGGACTGCGCACCTCCGCACCTACGCCATATCTCGCCTGCGAACCTCTTGGTACAGACACTTTATCAATCCTCAATTATACCCCAGACAGTCAGATTCACAGATCTGATCATACGCCAAAGAGATCTCGACCCATCAGTAGATCCCCTTATAATGCTCAGGTTTTCCTTGGTTCAGATCCAACTATCAAACTGATCACCAGATTTTCAGATCTTTCTCTTAAGATATTCAACACACACAAGTGAAGTGGCCAAATGATCTCCTTCCCTTTTTATAGTCTAGGCCTTTCTCAAACCATGGACCAAAACCATAGAGATCCAATACTAGGGATCCAAAACCTGGGTTCAATATTTTAGATGCAAAACCACAGACCAAAACCATAAGATTTTCCACGTGTGCATTTTTCTCTGCATGAAAGTCCGTGCATTCTAGGTTCACACTTTTTGTTCAGAACGCATGCGAGCATATCCGCATCTTATGAGAAGCACACCTGCGCAGCCTGCCAATGTCCACACCTTTTGGACGGTGCACCTGTGGAACCCGAAAATAACACTGCTGCACTATAATTTGTCATCTCATTCCTTTGTCTTGCATCCCATGTATTCTGCCACATCTGTTATTTCTTCTGTAGATTCATCTGGTTGTGAATAATTGAATTGGTCTTCTATGAGTGGGTTGCCATCAAGTACAACATATACAACATAATGCCAACAATCTCCCCCTTTGGACTTGATGGCAACAATACCCAATCACTCTCCCCTTTGACATCAAGGGCAAAGGGCGGACCATTATGCTGACCAGACTCCCCTTGAGGACCTGCTGAATATGCCAAGGTTTACGAATATGTTGAAGTCTCCTGCTTTGCTGAAGGTTGTTCATGCTCCCCCTAAATGTAAGCAATGTCTACAAGAATATGATCTTTAGACCATCAAGCATCTATTCCACCAAAAACAACTGTGGAATCAAACCAAGGACATCTAAGATAATGCCAACAATGCATTATTCGAAGAAGATATGCTCTCCTTGAACTTGTGCCACATGGTCTCTGTCAGACCCATGCGATTGTACCCTCATAAACCAGCATATGTACGTGTATCCACCTGCATACAACCATAAACAGGATTCAATAGCAAGATGATGCATCAACGACCCCCATATTCTGTCTGAGGAATTCAAATGTCTCCTTGGGCAATGGTTTGGTGAGTATATCAACAACTTGTTCCTTGGAGGGAACATACTCCAGTTCAACCTTTTGTTCAAGCACTTGTTCCCTTAAAAAATGATACTTGATAGGTATGTGCTTAGTCTTTGAATGCATGACAAGGTTTTCTGAAATACTGATTGCACTTGTATTATCACAGAAGATGGAGATAGGTGGAGTACAAGTGATTTGAAAATCTTGCAAAGTTTGCATCATCCGAAGAAGTTGTGTGCAACAATATGTGGCAGCCACATATTCTGCTTCTGCTATAGATAAGGCAATTGAACTTTGTTTCTTGCTGAACCAAGATACTAATCTGGATCCCATAAAGAATGCACCACCACTAGTGCTTTTTCTGTCATCCACGCTTCCTGCCTAATCTGCATCTGTATATGCATGAAGTGTGAGATCTGTATCTCTAGGATACCATAAGCCATAGTTTTGTGTTCCTTGAATATATTTGAAGATCCTCTTAATTGCTTGAAGGTGTGCTTCTTTTGGATTAGCCTGAAATATTCCAACTATTCCCACTGCATGCATGATGTCTGGCCAAGTTCCTGTCAAATAGAGTAGACTGCCAATCATGGATCTATAGGTTGGTTGATGAACTGCTGCTGATTCATCATTAGCGCTGATGCTGCATCCTATTACCACAGGGGTACATACCGGTTTCGAGTCTTCCATGCCATATTTCTTCAAGATCTGCTATAGGTACTTGGTTTGTGATAAAAAGATACCATCTTTATTTTGTTGGATTTGTAAACCAAGGAAGTATGCAACTCACCAAGCAAAGACATTTCAAATTCTTTTTGCATCACCAGAGAAAAGTTTTGACTCATGGCTTCTTCATTGCTGCCAAAAATGATATCATCCACGTATACAACAAGTATTAGCAATTTATCCTTATCAATTTTTATATATAGATTGCTATCTACTGAGCCTTTTGAGAAGCCTTGTAGATGAAGGTATTTGTCCAGATGATAGTACCACGCCCTTGGAGCTTGTTTAAGACCATAGAGTGCCTTCTTAAGTCTACATACAAGTTCTGGATCATTTCCAAGGATGACCCCATCAGGTTGTTCAATATATACTTCTTCATTTAAGTCTCCATTCAGAAAGGCAGATTTTACGTCCATCTGAAATACTTTGAACTTTTGAAAGCTAGAGAGAGCAAGGAACATTCTTATAGCCTCAAGCCTAGCAACTGGAGAAAAAGTTTCTTCAAAGTCTATGCCTTCGTGTTGCGCATACCCTTTACAAACAAGTCTTGCCTTATTTCTAACAACTTCTCCATTTTCATTTAGCTTATTTTTGAAAATCCATTTTGTCCCAATGACATTTTTATCTTGTGGTCTAGGAACCAACTCCCAAGTGTTATTCTTCTCAATCTGTTCAAGTTCTTCCTCCATGGCTTTGACCCAACATTCATCTTTGCATGCCTCTTTTACATTCTGTCGTTCAGTGGAGGAGAGCAATGCTAGATAGCTTGAAGCTTCTGAAATGGTTCTCCTTGTTTGTACACCTGCCTCTTTCTGCCCCAGAATTTGGGATTCCGGATGATTCTTCTGAACATATCTAGAAGAAGTCTTCTCTTCTATCCTTATCTGTTCTTCTGGTGCCTCATGGATTTCTTCTTCGTCATGAATTTGATTTGATGTTGACGGATAGTCTTCGCCATCTTCGAAAACTTCAGATTTTTCTTGTCTAGGAGAGTTTCCTTCTTCATCAACCACTACATCAATGCTTTCAACAATTTTTCTGAGTATTTTATTGTAACATTTATAAGCTTTGCTGTGAGGAGAGTAGCCAAGTAGAATGCCTTCATCTGCTCTAGGTTCAAACTTGCCAAGATTTTCATCAGTCTTTTTAATGTAGCATTTGCTTCCAAACATTTTGAAGTATTTTATCGTGGGAGTCTTACCATACCAAAGTTCATGAGGAGTTTGAGTGCTATTTACCTGGACGTTTGTCTTATTCAGAATAGTAATAGCGGCAAATGCGGCTTCACCCCAGAAGGTTGCGGGAGTTCCAGACTCATCAAGCATAGCACGGGCCATTTGTTGAATCGTTCTGTTCATCCTTTCCACTACTCCATTTTGCTGAGGAGTCCTTGCAGCAGAAAATTCTCTTCTGATTCCATGTTCTTCACAAAAATCGAAAAATTCATCTGAGGTAAATTCCCCTCCTCGATCAGATCTGGGACATTTGATTCTGCGATCTGATTGGTTTTCAACCAAGGCTTTGAAAGACTTGAACTTTTAGAAAGCTTCATCTTTATACTTCATGGGTCCTATCCAACACATCCTTGAAAAATCGTTAATGAACAATATGAAATACTCTTCTCCTCGAGGTGACCTCTTCCTAGTTGGACCACATATATCAGTGTGGACAAGTTCAAGTGGCCTGCTAGCTGATCCTTCCTTCTCAGGGAAATTAGTTCTGGTTTGCTTACTAAATTGACATGATTTGCATATCGTATTATCTGGAATTCTGATGTCAAGAAGATCGCGAACTGCCTGATATTTGCATGCTTTCCTGATCTGGGAGAAGCTAAGATGCCCCAATATTCTGTGCCATAGCCAGTGTTCATCATTCTTGCTGATATAGCATTGTTGTTCTCCTTCTTTGAATATGTATAAATTATTTGGAGTTCTTGTGCCTTTGATCACTGTTTTTCCTGTGTCAAGCTCACGAACAATGCATCCATTTTATCTAAATATTACCTCAGTTCCTTGATCACACATTTGACTAACACTTAATAAATTATGCTTTAAGCCATCAACATACATAACATTACCAGCTTTGACCTTATTTTTCAACTGAGCAGAACCTTTACCTTTCATGAATGCAGGGGTGTCATTTCCAAATGATACCTTCTTTTCCCTTTCTAAGGCAGTATATGACTGAAGTTTTCCTTTATCACTTGTCATATGTTTTGAGCATCCGTTGTCAATGTACCATTGATTTTCCTGTCCTTCTGCATATAAGGCGATCCCACAGCTTTCTGGTTGAGGTTCCTTCTTTCTCCATGTTTTGGAACTCAATGAAGCCTGCTCCTTCTGAATTGTTTTCCGAAACCTGCTTCTGCGTTCAGAATCTTCATGACTAAAATTGTTACAGATAGTGCATTCTATTTCATTTTCAAGAGCAGAGAAGTTATTGTAGGTTCCTTTCATGATTCCTGTCATACCCCTTTGTTTTTGAGCTTCCCTAGTCATGATGGTGTTGTAGGAAACACACTGAGTAGCTTTGTGACCAAAGTTATGACAAGAGAAACATTGGCCATTGAAGAAATTCTTGCGACTATCAAATCTACCAACCATACGATTGTAGTTTCCATCCATTCTTGAGCTAAATTGAGAACGATTTACTTGTGGTCGGTTGAGGCTTCTGTTCATCCTTGAAGTAGATTTCTCCCGATAATCTTTGCTCATTCTTGAAGCAACTTGTCCTTGATTTACTTGGTGATCTGCATCATGCTTTTGCTGTTCATTTCTCCTTGCTGCATCAAGATAGCTTTGGCAGGTGGATGGCTTCTGTGCTTGCTTCTGAGATTGAGACGCTTCTTTGGAATATCCGAGACCTGTCTTGATTAGAGGAGAACGCTACACTTTGATAATCTCATCTAAAGTTCAAATCCTTTAGAAAATCTGAGATTAAGGTCTTTTGTTTTCTCAATTTCCTTTCTAAGTCCCACAATTTCACATTCTAACTTTTCATTGTGTTTATCCTTCTCGGCAAGTTGGAATGTTAAAGTATCTATAATCATATTCTTTTCTTCTAAACAAATTTTAAGTTTAGAAATTTCTTCATAAAGGCCTTCTTCATTTATAGCATCCAAGAAATCATCATCTTCAAAAGCCATCAAAAGTATATTATCATGACCTTGTTCATCTTCATCACTATTTGAAAATCCATCACTGTCTTCATGAGTATAATAGCTCTTCTTACTTACATACGATTTTCTGTTCCATCTAACAGGTTCCTTGCCTTTATCTATTTTATCTTTATGAGGACATTTTGCAGCATAATGACCGACTCTTCCACAAGAAAAGCATTTGAAAGGTAGCTTACCTCTGAATCTCCCAGTTCCCCGTTGGAGGTTCTTGACAAAATTTGATTCTTCCTCTTCTTCTGATATGTGTCCTGGCTCATAGTAATCTCCTTTTCCTGAAGCTTTGAATGCAGCTTCTCTTCTATCTGATGGTCCTCCTTTTCTCATTTCATAAGCAGTTAGAATTCCGTGTAATGTGACATGGTAGATTCTTTAGATTCTCCTTTTCTTCTATGGCAGAAACTTTTGAATCAAACTTAGGAGACAAAGATCTTAGAACTTTCTCAACCAAAACAACTTCTTTTATTTCTTCACCCAAGTTTTTCATACAATTTATGATCTCATCTATACGTAGGAAATATCTAGCCACACTCTCATCATTATGCATTCTGAGACTTTCATATTGAATTCTAAGAGTTTGTAATTTTTCTCGTTTTACCTATTCATCTCCTTCATAGCTCAGAACGATCTTGTCCCATATTTCTTTTGCGCTTTTGGGTTGCATCACCTTCACAAATTCTGATTGAGATAGACTTCCCAATAGAGTATTGACAACTTTTGCATTTGTTTCATACTGCTTCTTACCAGCTGAATCTGTAGGAGTTGCCGACGGAAATGTGTATCCTGTTTCCACAATATCTCAAACTTCTGTACCAAGAGATTGAAGATAGGCAGTGATTCTTACCTTCCAATAGACGAAGTTGGTCCCATCAAATATCGGTGGCCTGATAGATGCTTTCTTTTCGTAGTTGCTCAAGATCTTCCTTCAAGTGATCAAGCTTTTCCTGAAGGACCTGCTCTGATACCAATTGTTGAAAATAATACCGAGAGGGGGGTGAATCAGTATTATCAAACTCTTTTCAATTTATACAAATACTTGCAAATGAAACTTGTGTATACCTTATATTAATCTGTGTGTCAGAACCATATAACAAGAACAACATAAATAGAGCAACAGTCACATCAAAGAACACAAGATATAAGGTGGAAACCCAATGTGGGTGAAAACCACCTGCTGCAATATGTCTCTATCTTCTTTCAATTAGAAACTTCTTTTCACAATGATTTTGTACTGGTGCAGTCCTTTACCAGTATGCAGGCTTCAACCTTCTTTTTCTTCCAAGGACCTCGTTTCATAAATTTTCAGACTGGATCCAAGAATATCAATCAAACATCAAATAGATATGAAATTACCCAACTTCCTTGTGCAAATACTGAATCAATAGCTTCTTAATACATCAACCAAGCATAAATACAGAACCATGAACTCAACAATAATAAGCAAAGGTAGTTAAAAATATTTCAAAGAGAAGTCTGCAACTTCACCAATAGAAACCTGCGGAAATCCGCACTTCCTCTGAGTCGAGCCTGTGCACCTGCGCACCTGCAGCGTCAACTGGACTGTGCACCTCTGCACCTATGGTGTCAACTGGATTGCGCACCTCCGCACCTGCGACATCAACTGGATTGCGCACCTCCGCACCTACACCGTATCTCGCCTGTGGACCTCTGGGTACAGACACTTTATCAGTCCTCAATTATACCCCAGATGGTCAGATTCACAGATATGATCATACGCCAAAGAGATCTCGACCCATCAGTAGATCCCCTTATAATGCTCAGGTTTTCCTTGATTAAGATCCAACTATCAAACTGATCACCAGATTTTCAGATCTTGCTCTTAAGATATTCAACACACACAAGTGAAGCAGCCAAATGATCTCCTTCCCTTTTTATAGTCTAGGCCTTTCTCAAACCATGGACCAAAACCATAGAGATCCAAAACCTGGGTTCAATATTTTAGATGCAAAACCATGGACCAAAACCATAAGATTTTCCACGTGCGTGTTTTTCTTTGCATGAAAGTCCGTGCATTCTAGGTTCACACTTTCTGTTCGAAACGCATGCGAGCATATCCGCATCTTATGAGAAGCGCACTTGCGCAGCCTGCCAATGTCCGTACCTTTTGGACGGTGCACTTGCGGAACCCGAAAATAACACTGCTACACTATAATTTGTCATCTCATTCCTTTGTCCTGCACCCATGTATTCTGTCACATCTGTTATTTCTTCTATAGACTCATCTGGTTGTGAATAAGTGAATTGGTCTTCTATAAGTGGGTTGCCATCAAGTACAACATATACAACATAATGCCAACAATGAAAGCCCAAAAAATAATTACACTTATTACACATGTGAGGGAAGATGAAAAGTCATCCAAAAAATTAACAATTTAATTTCAAAAATCATAATATATTAATATTAATATTAATAATTATAAATAGTTTTTACTACACTTTTAAAAAGCAAGTATCCCTACAAATTTTAAATGGTTTCTTTGCCTTTGAATATATGTGGTGCATTATATGTCACTACTTTTAAATGCAATAATGAATTGGCATGAATTGGGTAGTTATATGACCAAGACAATTGGTATATTGAGTAAATATCCTTGGTATAAAGTTTGGTTTATAATTGATAAAGTGGTGTGTTATAATTCATTTTATATTTATGAAATATTTAGTTATATAAATAATTTGTAGAATTTATAATGTGATATGTTAGAAGAGGAGAACAATAAGATAAACAAACATACAATTTAGACTATTGATTGAACTAGTGGTCGTGGTGTTAATTAATGTGAAATATAAGTTAGTATATAACATTTTTTTTGCACTAATTTTTTTGTTTGAGTTTTGTGCAATAAAAATAATGACAAGATACTTTTCGTTGAAGGTGTTTTAAAGTAAATTATTGGCTTCATGATGCAAAAAATAAATAATAAGGATAATAAGTTACAACACAAGAATATTTTATGTGAATGAGCAATCCATGGTTTTATACATGAATATAATGACTATAACGGATTGATTTAAGTATTAAACAGTTGGACCTAAGAGAATAGGGAGTTGTTTATGAGATTGTTTGAGTCAGGTTTGTCACATGCACATGCAATGCCCCAATTCCAAGTTCAAACATTTTTTTCCCCAAGAAAATCTTGGTAGATCAACTAGAAAGGATCACATCACATATTTAAGAAAGTTTGATATATTAAGGAAATATCATTTGAATGGGGATTTCACAATTAATTTTTTTCATAATTTATAATGTGATAGGTTATGTTTAGTTTTATATTTATGAATATTCTTTTATATGAATATTTAGATAATTTATAATGTGATATGTTAGAAGAAGAAGAGGATAACAAGACATGTAAAAGTATAATTTGGATGATTGATTGAATTAGTGATTGTAGTGTTAATAAATGTGAAACAAAAATGATTTTATAACTTTTCTTTCTTCATTAAATTTTTTGTTTCTGTTTTGTCCAAATAAGAGTATGAAAAGATATGACAAGATATATTTGTTGAATATGATTTGGTGTTTAAAGATAAATTATTGACTTTATAATACACAAAATAAATACTAAGAATAATAAGTTATATATATATGAATAATATATAATAAATGATTTTGGAAATGAATATAATGACTATAATGGATTGAGTTTGTATTAATCAATTAGATGCAAAACGATAGGGAAAAGTATACAAGATTATTTGAGTTAGGTTTGTCACATGCACTTATAATGCCTCAATTCAAAGTTCAAAAATTCTTATTATTAACGTTAGTAGAAATTATTATCCACACCAATTTGTAGTTAGTGATGATACTGTTATGTTCTTCTCTAATTTGATTGGGTTGTTTGGGTTGCTAAAATTTAGAGACTATTAATTTGGAGAAGAATTGAGTTGCTTTATCAAAAGAATTGAGTTGTTTTATCAATTGTAAAGAAGGAAAGTTCCATTGGATATCATATGTTAGAGGTTAACTAATGCTTAATTAGTTATGATTAAGAGCTTATATTGTAATACATCTTTGAATAAATTCTGTCCTAGAGTTGGAGCATCTTTGATAAATCTATGTATGGAGGAAATTGCAAGAAAATGGAGTGCCTAAATGATGTTAGGTGCACTAGGTGAAAATGAAATAGAAACAATAACATAAGAGTATAAGAATGAAAAGTAAAGAATATGCAATTCAGGTTCAAGGAAAAAAAGTACACAAAATAACGATTCACAAGAGATAGAAAAGCATAATAAGTACACATGATAATAAACACATCAAGAGAAGAGATAAAAGTTTCACATAAAAGGTGAAGTAACATACACATTGAAAATACGATAACATGAAAGCACAAAAAACAATTACTCTTATTACACATGTGAGGGAAGATGAAAAGTCATCCAAAAAAATTAACAATTCAATTTCAAAAATCATAATATATTAATATTAATATTAAAATTATAAATACTTTTACTACACTTTTAAAAGTAAGTATTCCTACCATTTTAAATGGTTTCTTTTCCTTTGAACATACGTGGTGCATTATATGTCACCACTTTTAAATGTATCAATGAATTGGCATGAATTGGGTAGTTATATGACTAAGACAATTGGTATATTGAGTAAATAACCTTGGTATGAAGTTTGGTTTATAATTAATAAAGTGGTGTGTTATAATTTATTTTATATTTAGTTATATAAATAATTGGTAGAATTTATAATGTGATATGTTAGAAGAGGAGAACAATAAGATAAACAAACATACAATTTAGACTATTGATTGAACTAGTGTTCATGGCGTTAATTAATGTGAAATATAAGTTAGTGCGTAACATTTTTTTTGCACTAAATTTTTTGTTTGAGTTTTGTGCAATAAAAATAATGACAAAATACTTTTTGTTGAAGGTGTTTTAAAGTAAACTATTGGCTTCATGATGCACAAAATAAATAATAAGGATAATAAGTTACAACACAAGAATATTTTATTTGAATGAGCAATCCATGGTTTTATACATGAATATAATGACTATAACGGATTGATTTAAGTATTAAACAGTTGGACCTAAGAGGATAGGGAGTTGTTTATGAGATTGTTTGAGTCAGGTTTGTCACATGCACTTGCAATGCCCCAATTCCAAGTTCAAACATTTTTTTCCCCAGGAAAATCTTGGTAGATCAACTAGAAAGGATCACATCATATATTTAAGAAAGTTTAATATATTAAGGAAATATCATTCGAATGGGGATTTCACAATTAATTTTTTTCATAATCTATAATGTGATAGGTTATGTTTAGTTTTATATTTATGAATATTCTTTTATATGAATATTTAGATAATTTATAATGTGATAGGTTAGAAGAAGAAGAGGATAACAAGACATGTAAAAGTATAATTTGGATGATTGATTGAATTAGTGATTGTAGTGTTAATAAATGTGAAATAAATTTTATTTTATAACTATTCTTTCTTCATTAATTTTTTTTTTTTAGTTTTGTGCAAATAAGAGAATGAAAAGATATGACAAGATATATTTGTTGAATATGATTTGGTGTTTAAAGATAAATTATTGTCCTTATGATACACAAAATAAATAATAAGAATAATAAGTTATATATTATATGAATAATATATAAATAATGATTTTGGAAATGAAATATAATGACTATAATGGATTGAGTTTGTATTAATCAATTAGATGCAAAAAGATAGGGAAAAGTATACAAGATTATTTGAGTTAGGTTTGTCACATGCACTTATAATGCCTCAATTCAAAGTTCAAAAACTCTTATTATTAACGTTAGTAGAAATTATTATCCACACCAATTTGTAGTTAGTGATGATACTGTTATGTTCTTCTCTAATTTGAATGGGTTGTTTGGGTTGCTAAAATTTAGAGTCTATTAATTTGGAGAAGAATTGAGTTGCTTTATCAAAAGAATTGAGTTGTTTTATCAATTGTAAAGAAGGAAAGTTCCAATGGATTTCATATGTTAGAGGTTAACTAATGCTTAATTATTTATGGTTAAGAGCCTATATTGTAATACATCTTTGAATAAATTTTGTCCTAGAGTTGGAGCATCTTTAATAAATCTATGTATGGAGGAAATTGCAAGAAAAGGGAGTGCCTATATGATGTTAGGTGCACTAGGTGAAAATGAAATATAAACAATAACATAAGAGTATGAGAATGAAAAGTAAAGAATATGCGGTTCAGGTTCAAGGAAAAAAAGTACACAAAATAACGATTCGCAAGAGATAGAAAAGCATAATAAGTACACATGATAATAAACACATCAAGAGAAGAGATAAAAGTTTCACATAAAAGGTGAAGTAACATACACATTGAAAATATGATAACATGAAAGCACAAAAAAACAATTACTCTATTACACATGTGAGGGAAGATAAAAAGTCATCCAAAAATTAACAATTCAATTTCAAAAATCATAATATAATTATATTAATATAATATTAATATTATAAACTTTACTATACTTTAAAACAAAGTATCCCTACCATTTTAAATGGTTTCTTTTCCTTCGAACATACGTGGTGCATTATATGTCACCACTTTTAAATGTATCAATGAATTGGCATGAATTGGGTAGTTATATGACCAAGACAATTGGTATATTGAGTAAATAACCTTGGTATGAAGTTTGGTTTATAATTAATAAAGTGGTGTGTTATAATTTATTTTATATTTAGTTATATAAATAATTGGTAGAATTTATAATGTGATATGTTAGAAGAGGAGAACAATAAGATAAACAAACATACAATTTAGACTATTGATTGAACTAGTGGTCGTGGTGTTAATTAATGTGAAATATAAGTTAGTGCATAACATTTTTTTTGTACTAAATTTTTTGTTTGAGTTTTGTGCAATAAAAATAATGACAAAATACTTTTTGTTGAAGGTGTTTTAAAGTAAATTATTGGCTTCATGATGCACAAAATAAATAATAAGGATAATAAGTTACAACACAAGAATATTTTATTTGAATGAGCAATCCATGGTTTTATACATGAATATAATGACTATAACAGATTGATTTAAGTATTAAACAGTTGGACCTAAGAGGATAGGGAGTTGTTTATGAGATTGTTTGAGTCAGGTTTGTCACATGCACTTGCAATGCCCCAATTCCAAGTTCAAACATTTTTTTCCCCAGGAAAATCTTGGTAGATCAACTAGAAAGGATCACATCATATATTTAAGAAAGTTTAATATATTAAGGAAATATCATTCGAATGGGGATTTCACTATTAATTTTTTTCATAATCTATAATGTGATAGGTTATGTTTAGTTTTATATTTATGAATATTCTTTTATATGAATATTTAGATAATTTATAATGTGATAGGTTAGAAGAAGAAGAGGATAACAAGACATGTAAAAGTATAATTTGGATGATTGATTGAATTAGTGATTGTAGTGTTAATAAATGTGAAATAAAAATTATTTTATAACTATTCTTTCTTCATTAATTTTTTTTTTTTAGTTTTGTGCAAATAAGAGAATGAAAAGATATGACAAGATATATTTGTTGAATATGATTTGGTGTTTAAAGATAAATTATTGTCCTTATGATACACAAAATAAATAATAAGAATAATAAGTTATATATTATATGAATAATATATAATAAATGATTTTGGAAAAGAATATAATGACTATAATGGATTGAGTTTGTATTAATCAATTAGATGCAAAAAGATAGGGAAAAGTATACAAGATTATTTGAGTTGGGTTTGTCACATGCACTTATAATGTCTCAATTCAAAGTTTTTAAAACTCTTATTATTAACGTTAGTAGAAATTATTATCCACACCAATTTGTAGTTAGTGATGATACTGTTATGTTCTTCTCTAATTGAATGGGTTGTTTGGGTTGCTAAAATTTAGAGTCCATTAATTTGGAGAAGAATTGAGTTGCTTTATCAAAAGAATTGAGTTGTTTTATCAATTGTAAAGAAGGAAAGTTCCAATGGAGTTCATATGTTAGAGGTTAACTAATGCTTAATTATTTATGATTAAGAGCCTATATTGTAATACATCTTTGAATAAATTTTGTCCTAGAGTTGGAGCATCTTTAATAAATCTATGTATGGAGGAAATTGCAAGAAAAGGGAGTGCCTATATGATGTTAGGTGCACTAGGTGAAAATGAAATATAAACAATAACATAAGAGTATGAGAATGAAAAGTAAAGAATATGCGGTTCAGGTTCAAGGAAAAAAAGTACACAAAATAACGATTTACAAGAGATAGAAAATCATAATAAGTACACATGATAATAAACACATCAAGAGAAGAGATAAAAGTTTCACATAAAAGGTGAAGTGACATACACATTGAAAATATGATAACATGAAAGCATAAAAAACAATTACTATTATTACACATGTGGAGGGAAGATGAAAAATCATCAAAAATTAACAATTCAATTTCAAAAATCATAATATATTAATATTAATATTATAATTATAATACTTTTACTACACTTTTAAAAGCAAGTATCCCTACAATTTTAAAATGGTTTCTTTGCCTTTGAAGATATGTGGTGCATTATATGTAACCACTTTTAAATGTATCAATGAATTGGCATGAATTGGGTAGTTATATGACCAAGACAATTGGTATATTGAGTAAATATCCTTGGTATAAAGTTTGGTTTATAATTGATAAAGTGGTGTGTTATAATTCATTTTATATTTATGAAATATTTAGTTATATAAAAAATTTGTAGAATTTATAACGTGATATGTTATAAGAGGAGAACAATAAGATAAACAAACATACAGTTTAGACTATTGATTGAACTAGTGGTTGTGGTGTTAATTAATGTGCAATATAAGTTAGTATGTAACATTTTTTTTGCACTAAATTTTTTGTTTGAGTTTTGTGCAATAAAAATAATGACAAAATACTTTTCGTTGAAGGTGTTTTAAAGTAAATTATTGGCTTCATGATGCACAAAATAAATAATAAGAATAATAAGTTACAACACAAGAATATTTTATGTGAATGAGCAATCCATGGTTTTATACATGAATATAATGACTATAATGGATTGATTTAAGTATTAAATAGTTGGACCTAAGAGGATAGGGATTTGTTTATGAGATTGTTTGAGTCAGGTTTGTCACATGCACTTGCAGTGCCCTAATTCCAAGTTCAAACATTTTTTTCCCTAGGAAAATCTTGGTAGATCAACCGGAAAGGATCACATCCTACTGACCAAACTAGCATAGCCTAACCTCGAGGGTTTTGAGGAGAATTGAACCGACAACCTCCCAATGGCGATGTACTTTAACAATGGGACCTCAACCAATTGAGCTAACCCTCAGGACTAAGTTCAAAAAACTTTTGTTATTAATGCTAAAAACATTTATAAGCAGTGTATAATTAGTGACTATATTGCTACGTTCTTCCATAATTTTATTGAGTTGTTTACATTTCCAAAATTTAGAGACCTTGTTGATTTGGAAAAGGATGGATTTTCTTTATCCGTTGCAAAGAAGGAAAATTCCATAGAAAATTACATGTTAAAGGCTAATTTAGGTTTGATTAGTTATAATTAAAACAATATATTGCAATAAATATTTGAATGAATTATATTTGAGAGTGATGTTGGAGCATATTTTGAAAATATATAGATATAATATATATATATATATATAATATATATATGAAATTGCAAGAAAAGTGAGTCCACAAATGATGTTAAGTGTTCTAAGAAAATAAAATAAAATAACATAAGTGCATAAGCATAAAAGATAGAGCATATGTGGTTTATGTGCATAGAAGAGAAGTACATAATAGAATGATGTGTAAGATGTGGTAAAACACATTGAGTACACATTATTATTAATTTGGTCTAATATGTAAAAATCATTTGAAAATATTTTTACCACTTTCACAAAGTAGTTTTTCACCTTTCCACAAAACCTTTATTATTTACCAATTACATATAAATACAATTATCAAAATTAATAATACTTTACTATGCCTTTTGGGTTCCATTTATGTGGAGTGGAAAAACTCACATTTTATTATGCACTTATTACCTTTCCACATTCCATATTTGTAGAAATTGCAAGAATTGTTTTACTAATGAAATCAAACTGAAATCAAGAGACACAAATTTCTTCTATTATTCCGTGGAAAGGAAAACGCACGATTTAAACACATGCAATAACATGCAACCATCAAAATATTAAGAACACAATGGTTTTACAGGGGAACCCAACTGGGAAAAACCCATCCTCTGTTTGCATTATATAAGATGAAAAAAAATCGGTCAATTACAATGTCTTGCTTCAATCCTAAAGCACATCTTGCACTACAATTCTGATCTCCTCTTACTGAGACTACTTTGCAAAGGACTTAGCCAATTCAAGGCTCTCTCTCCTCCTATTTCCTTGCACAATACCTGAGGAAATTGCCTCCTAAAGAATAGGAGAAACCTATATTTGCTTGCACAATTCCCATGAGAAGAGTCTCACTTGCTGCAGACAAATTGTATAAACTCTCTAGTATACAATAACAAATACATTGATGCCTTTTTCCTCCACTTAACTAGGCAATTCAAATTTTACGCGTGAATGGGTTTATTTTTAGTAAATTGATCAATTAACTGAGAGATCAGTAAGCTAACAATTGTTATATCTACTCAACTAAATTCCTACTGAATCTACTAATGGCTAGATCTCAGATAATGGTAGTTCATTAATTATTATTTCCTTCGTGTAAGTGATATGAAAGGAGAAGTGGCAATTCCATAATTTGAATTCTACATTACATGACAACCATGTCACTTGGCATAGTGGTGACTATGTGTACTAAAAAAAAAGGCTTACGGTATTTGTTATGATGTTATCTCAATGAAGATAACCTTGTTGGGCGCATGTGGATAGTTTTGTGGATGTAGGAATAATGCATAAATGAAAATAGGAAGTACATGTTTAGCATGTATGAAAACATGTTAGGGAAGGAGTACGAAATGAATATAAAGTATGTGTACTACAGAATTGAGCCATCACTCCAAAGAAAGTGAAGTGGAAGCGCTTAGTACTGATGAGACAGGTGTAATAGTGAAAGAAGAAATGTAGGAGGCATTTTCTTTCCATATTAAGACAAGATGGAAATGAAGGAACATAAAGGATGGTGTTTTATTAAGAGGGAGGAAGATGTAACACCCCTATGACTATGGTTTTTAGAAACTTGTTATTTTTAGACTTTAAATTACTATTTGATTTAATGGTGAGGGAAGCCATGATGGGACTTATGTCATGATGTAATTATAATATTATTATTGAGTTAATGAATAAATTGCTTGGAAATATTAAGGAAAGAGCACTAGAGTGTAGGTGTGAAAATGACGTTATAGCCAAATTTGTTTATAGTTTTTAGCTAAAATAGTTACATCGAAGGGTCACATTGTTTCAATTTCGCAAGTGATGGAAAATATGGATAGATTGTTTGCTCGAAATTTTTAGATTTTCAGTCGAATTTTTTATTTATTTTTATTTTTTATCTATTTATTTTATTTTATTTTATTTTTTTACTATTAAATTTAACATGTGCTCACGACAAAAAAAATTTAGTGGGAAAGAATATTTTCGGTCGAATTTTTCTTTTGGCCGAAAACCCGCAACTCTGCAACAACTCGGCTTTGTTCACATTTCTCTGATTTCGGAATGGTTAAACTCCATCAAATGTAATGAATTTACTTTCAAAACCAACACCAGCATTCGCAAAAGTGAATCCACTTTCAGTAGATATAAATTTTATGGAATTTCATAGATATTTGCTAATTTTAGCTAATTTTCTACTAAAATGTGTGCAATTTTCTTTAAAGGTCATTATGATTCAGTGAAATTCAAAATTATGTATCTTCCAAAATACATTGTGAAAAATATGGAAACTCTATGGTGCATTACGTTGGTCCATCCTCTTTAATGAGTAGTTTTTTAGATTTTTTGTTTTTAACTAATATGAGGAGAAACATGGTGCTATGTTAAATGTCTTCAAAATTTGTAGTTTTTTCAATTGGTTCAATTCAAAAAATTCTAGTAATTATGATATGCATCTGTTGGTTTCGTAAATATAGCCATATCAAAGTAGATTCTATCTATATTGTTGTGGCACACCCTTTTTTTTTTTCAAAAACACAAGGTTAACAAAGAATACACTAGGGCCAAAAAACATGACTTTTTATGCATCCCTTGATTTTTAAAGAACACATAGTTAAACAATTGCTAAGTTGACATATCAAATGTGAATAAAAAAATTCTAAAAAGTAAGCAATAAAAAGATAATAAAATTTCTTACAAGTTTTATTTTTACTGTAAAATTAAATTCCAAACAAAAAAATATTTTAGCTTGCCAAAAGTTGGAAAATTTCTAAAAATGATACTTTGTTCTCAAAAAAGGGTCAAGAGTATAACCCAAATTCACATTTTCTCCCATTAATTGATTTTAACTAATAATAATTCCACTAGATTTCTAAAATCTAGCAATCAACCCATGCACAACTCTAGTTATAGCCTACAACTAAAATTTACTGACTTAACTAAGAGACAAAGCCATGTCACTCCACCTAACTGCAATCCAAGTCATATTGTTGATGTGGAAAATTGAATTTATCCAATTGACTAAGGCACAAGTCAAATGAAGCCTTTTCTTGTTGCAATTTCAACACTCCCTCTTAGCAAGAAAATGGTTTTACACAACCTTAATCCTACTCTTGTAGGAATGTATTATAACGCAACTCCCTTTCATGGTTATTGTTGCTACTAAAACCATTGTAACTGAGAAGCATCTAAAAATATTGAATCAATTGTCTTTGAGTTACAACCATCTCCTGAGTCTTTGAATCCTACTAGCTTGCAACTATTGCCCAAGATCTGATAGCATCAACTAACACTCATTGTTTTGCTACTGAATATTGTAGGCCCCTATAGTAAGTGTAATGATCAATGAGATGAGTATACTGCAACTACTACTACTCTCCTATTGACCTTGCCCAAATATTTGCAACTCTGGGACTAAGGCTCTACATTGCCCCACCTCACTCCTGGAGGCATAACTGCATGCATGGCAAAATATACCTCTAGCTTGTAGAGATTTTTAAGTCGAAAATTTGTTTTACTTTTCCAATAACAACATGCTTCAAATAAGCTTTCCCCTTACTAAATGCCACATCATATCCACGATCTTCAAGTACAATTGAATAAAATAATTTTTTCTTCAGAGCAAGCACATACATTACATTTTTCAGGTGAATATGGGAGCCTGACTCCCTCTTAAAGGTGATAGTGCCAATCACTTTGGTATTATAACTTCCATAAACTGCAAGATCTATGTGTAATTGTAAGTCCTTCTCCTCTAGGCTAATGAAGAACTCCTTACTTCCTGTCATATGATATGAGGCACCAAATCTAGGTACCACTCACTCCCTCTTACTGTTCTTTCCATGCAAGCAATGAGGGTGAAATCCAACTCGAATTATGATGTAAGAGCATCTCCTCTTGCCGCTGCAACATGATCCTTACTGTATTTCTTGTGCAGACACTTAGTTTCATAGTGTCCATACTCATGGCAATGAAAGCATTTAATTTTTGTGAGGTCTTTCTTCTTTCCATGGTTCTAGCTGGGTTTTGTCTCACCTTAGGTCTTCATACCTTTGGCCTTCTTTCCTTTTCTAACTAGAGCACAATCTTCTTCCTCATCTACAATGGATGTGACACCATCTCTAGTGTTTCTTATGATCTCCTCTTGCACCAAATTAGACCAAATTATCTCCCAATCTGGTAGCTTGTCTCTTCCACTAATTGAAGCTTGATAGTTGTGCCAGGATTTCATAAGGCCAAGGAGAGCTAAGCTCACAAGTTCAGATGATGGCACATTTTCTCCTACTCCTCCAAGTTCATCTTGAACCTGAGTGAATTTGGATAGGTACCGAGGAATGGTTTCATTTTTTTGCATTTGAATGTTCTTGAGCTTATCTCTCAATGTCCATCTCCTGGCATAATTGTTGCTCTAGAATATGAGATTTTTCCACATTGCATAAGTAGCCTGCTTGCCATGTAAACTTGAAACCACATGATCTATGTCACCCTCTAGGATAATCCTTCTGGCTTTTGTTGTGTCTTTCTTCCACTGAGCAAGTGCTTGTGCATCTGACACTGCTAGTTTTATAATATCAATTTATGTATATCCCATACTCCATTGTCATCCAGGAAAAATTCCATCTTGTCTTTCCAAGCATAAAAATTCGATGTGCCCTCTAATGCATACTCAAGCCTTAATCCATTAAGGGACAATTTTCATGCACTGAAGAGAATCTACACCAAAAACTCTA
The DNA here is from genome assembly GCA_000404065.3 of Pinus taeda. Classification (NCBI taxonomy): domain Eukaryota; kingdom Viridiplantae; phylum Streptophyta; class Pinopsida; order Pinales; family Pinaceae; genus Pinus; species Pinus taeda. Next base: position 59,060 of record APFE030145017.1, on the reverse strand, counting down.
CAAATCAAAATTTCTTTAAGAGAATATAAGGAACAAGGTTTCTATGTAGTCTTTCGTAGCTCTAATACCGTGTAGAAATTGAAAGAAAAGTTCTACTGCTAATGAAATTGAATTGAAATCAAGAGACACAAATTTCTTCTACTATTATGCTGAAAGGAAAACACACGATAGAAAAACATGAAATAACATGCAACCATCAAAATGCGATACCAAGATTGGGTGAATTCCACTGTGGATGGATGGATTACATGGGATCAGGAGAGTTCCTACACTTCGAACTCCGATGAAGAAATAGAACATTGGCAGAATTGGTTACATGAAGTAACTATGCTGAATTGCAACATGATGACTCAGTCGATGCTTTGTGTATCATCAGAGGTAAGAAATCTACTTACTTATGATGGTCTAAATGAGGTAGATATCTTTTTGGATGCATTTGAAAGGGAGGTACCAAAAAATTAGTGCTTCTAGGCATTGGATTGGGCACTACGCACTATGCCCACAAGATTGTGGGGTACACACAAGGGAAGCTTTGATGATTGGTGCGAATGTAGGAGGATGATGAGAATATGATTTGGGAAGCCTAAGATGCGACTGACAGACAAGTATGATGGGCAGAATGATCCATGCATGCATATGACCAAATGGCCCAGGATTATGGAGAAAAGCCCCAACCTGAGTGGGTGCACTTGTTCTGTCGTACCCTAGATGTTGTCCCAATGAATTGGTATATAGAAACTAAGCTCCACCATGGGACATGCGAATGGGATATCTTGCGTGAATGATTCATGATGACATTTAGTTATGAGGACGGGTTTGATAGTATTGATGAAGTGCTACAAGAGGTGAAAGCAACAATATTTAGGATACTGTAGGATCCTTTAGACCTGATTCAACTTGAATGGGCTACTTAGTTGAATCGTGCACTAGAATGTTATAACGTAAGTGCCGAAAAAGAGGATGAGGGCTCACGGAAGATTAACATTCCAAAAACAGAAGGTCACCGCGAGGTTCAGGGGCCGCAGATTGAGAACCCTGATATAACTGCGTAGTTGAAAACGAAACAAGTGAACATTAGTAAAGAGGCATAACCCAAATTCATGGATATTGGAGACTACTGGGATGATGCGATGGTGGATAAGGTCACTGAATTGCTCTGCGAATACCAAGATTTATTCCCCACCAAGTTTATGGATTTGAAAGGGATAACCAGGGACCTAGGAATGATGAAGATCATGTTAAAGCCCAACGCAAAGTTAGTTAAGCAAAGGCATTACCATCTCAATCCGAAATATAAGGAGAAGGTCTGCTTAGAGCTAGACAAGATGCTTGCGGTAGGCATCATTGAGCCTGTGGAAGAATCTAATTGGGTAATCCCAATGGTGGTGCAAGAGAAAAAGTAGAAGGATGAGATAAGGATATGCGTGGATCTCAGAAAAGTGAATGACGCTTGTGTGCATGATGCTTTCATGACTTTGTTCACCAATGAAGTGTTGGACAATGTAGGTAGCCATGAAGCATATTCCTTCACTGATGGGTTCTGTGGGTACCACCAAATCAAAATCACGCTAGAGGATATAAGCAAGACAACCTTTGCAACTGAGTGGGGTTGTTTTGAATACACTATAATGCCGTTTGGATTGAAGAATGCGCCTGCAATCTTCTCGTGCGTGGTTGTTGTGGCTTTCAAGGAATTTATTCATAAGTTCCTAGAGGTATATTTTGATGGCTGGACTGTATTTGGGCTGGTTAAGCACCATGTAGTAAGCTTGCACCTGATGCTAGATACCTGTTGAAGATACCAGATCATGCTTAGTCTCAAGAAGTGTCTGTTTTGTGTTCCTTTTGGAAACTTGTTGGGGCATGTGGTTTACAGATAGGGATTGATGGTAGACCCCACAAAGATTGTGGTGATACTGAACTTGGAAGTGCCGAGGAATGTGAAACAACTGCGCGCTATTCTTGGACATATGGGATATTACAAAATTTTTATCAAAGGCTACACCTAGATCACCGCGCTTATAGAGAAATTGTTGAAGAAGGACGTCACGTTCTGCTGGAACGATGATTGTAAGAAGAGCTTGGAGATATTGAAAGAAAAGATGGTTACCACACCGATTCTAGTCTTCTTGGACTGGAAGAAAGAGTTTCACGTACATGTTGACGTGTCATGTATAGCATTGGGAGCAGTACTGACACAGGTTGGCGGAAAAGGATTGGACCATCCTATCACATTTGCAAGCCGTAGTTATCCAAAGCAGAGAAGAACTATTCCACCACTGAGCGCGAGGGGCTAGCTATGATGTATATGCTCTAGAAGTATAGGCATTACTTGCTGGGAGACCATTTTAAGATGTATACGGATCACTCTGCACTGAAGTACTTGGTCAATAAGCCTATGTTAGGGGGTATAATTCATAGGTGGCTGTTATTGTTCCAGGAGTATGATTTTGAAGTTGTTGTGAAGCTTGGATGATTGAACGCAGGACCAAACCGTTTGTCATGCATCAAAACAGGGGAGGAACCTACTAACTTGAAAGAAGGATTTCCTGACATGCATCTATTTGTAGTGCATGTCGTGGATGGTCATTTTGAGGATATAATACACTTCTTAACAATAGAAACTACACCAGAAGGATACACTGTCCAACAAAAGAGGGAATTAGTGGTGCATGCGATAGATTTCTCTGTCATTGCTGGGCATCTGTACAAAATGGGGACTGATGAGATATTGAGATGGTATGTACTTGAGTTCGAAAGAAGCAGCATCCTCATGGACACTCATGGGGGCGCCGCGGGAGGATATAATGCAGGGAGGGAAACTGCGCAGAAGATCCTATGCGCAAGGTTGTGGTGACCAACCCTTCATCAGGATTCAAAAGCATACTGTAAGGCATGTGATGTATGTCAAAGAACAGGTAGGCCATCGCAAAGAGATGAAATACCTTTGAATCCACAAATGACATTGCAACCCTTTGAGAAGTGGGAGATAGATTTTGTAGGACCCATTCAGCCACAAGGAAAGATAGGAGCAAGGTACATTATCACTGCGATGGAGTATTTGACTTGTTGGGCAGAAGCGTAGCCGGTGAAGGATTGCACAGGCGTGACTGCGGCGAAGTTCCTATTTGAGCATGTACTGACACAATTTGGATGTCCGAAGATCTTGATGAGTGATCATGGTACGCACTTCTTGAACGAGACGATTAGCACACTGATGGAGGAATTTTAAGTATACCACCAGAAGAGCACACTTTATCACCCATAGGCTAACAGGACAATGGAGGCATTCAACAAAGTTCTCAAAAACACACTGACCAAGGTTTGTAATGCTCAGCGAAGTGATTGGGACCTACACATACCTGCAGTACTGTGGGCTTATTGAACGACATGCAAGAAATTGACTCGAAAAATCCCTTTTATGCTTGTCTATGGTGTAGAAGCAGTAATTCCTATGGAATACATTGTGCCTAGTCTACGCATAGCAGCACTCATAGGTATAACAGATCGCGGAGCCCTAGAGGAGAGGCTCATACAGCTGGATGAGCTCGAAGAAGAAATGTCTTTAGCTGGATTTCAACAGCAGGTCCTAAAGCAGCCTGAAAAGGTGAGGCATGATCGAAACATCAAGCTACACACATTTAAGGTAAATTACTTGGTTTTGTTATATGATAGTAAGTTTAATAAATTTCCAAGGAAATTCAGGATGCACTGATTAGGGCCTTATGTTATTAAGGAGATTACTGATAGAGGAGTGCTACAACTAGTCAAATTAAATGGATAACCCTTCCCAAGAAAGGTGAATGGAAGTCGCTTGAAGCGATACACCGGCGGTCTGGCCATGTGACTAAATGAAAGTGGCACAGTCTTAGTGCTCTAGGCAGTTGAAAGGAGATGCGAGACTATAAACTACACTACCTGCGTTGGGGAGTTGCACAATTGGAAGATGGTGTGAAGCAAGGACGTGTCACTAGGTCTGCAGCAGTGCAGAGGGAGCTGCGATACCCACAGAGAAATCACGCAGGTTAGCCGGAAAGCGACTGTTAAAGTCACTGTTCATGAAAAGACAATAGAAGTGAGGCCAAATCGAGTGGGCGATTGACATTTAAGACAAAATTTATGGCTTAGATCCTTGAAAATCTGTTGCCAATCCAACATTAATGAACTGATTTTGAGGGGAATGATTGGATTTGAATTCAAAATTCCCTATAAATTACAAGTGGCTTTCCAGCGAAAAAACTTGGCATTTTGAGAATTGAGTTGTTGCACTCTCAAGTGCACATGAACTGTGAATTCTTTCAAGATTTGGTAGCAAATCTGGCATTTGAACAATTATCAAAGGAGACATAGGAACTAGTGAATAGCATCATGTCGACAGGTACAAAAGATATGGACACTGAAGGAGCGACAAGCGAGAATAATGTGCAGGAAATGGAGAGAGAGGTAGAAGTAGCTGCTCCAGAAGTAGCTGAAGTATTGGCAGAGGTCCCTAAATCCCCGAGAATGTCGAGATTGATGCCAACACAAACCAAGGAGACCATGAAGGACAAGAAGGACAAGCAACCTACCATACCAATGCATGCGTCATGTTGACTTGTAGGGGCCTGACCCAGGTTTAGAGGTGATTTAGCCAAACAAATCCTAGTACTACTGCCCCTTTCGGAAACAGTCTACAGAGCGCGGACTGAGGTCTCATGCAAAGTAGTATGGGAGGGTGCTGGGACTAGGTTTCCACACCCTAGATATGTCTGATGATTTTAAGTGGTTCGTGGTTTGACCCTGCACACACATTGCTACGTGCACCTATCAGTACCTTGTAGCCTGCAATGTTACCCTCGCGCAGCCCTATTCAGGGCCTGAATAGTGTTATTACCCAAATCCTCACCATTAACTCGATATTAGTTGATCAATTTAGCTTATCTGTACATGGTTAGTTATACTTAATAGTGTTGAACATTTATACAAGTGCATGCAATAAATCAAACATTATAATTGTAGAAGATATCAACCATATAATAATTCAAAAAAGATACACAAAATTTGGAATCAAACTTCTCTTTATTATCTTCTTCTCTAGTTACAAACTCGATTCTACCCTGCGCACTCAGCTACAGGGGTCTGCACACTTAGCTGCAGACTCTACTAGGCCTCTGCACACTTAGCTACAGAGCCTCTTCGTACTACTACAACCCAAGACACTTAGATTCCTACTTTATGATTGCTATCTTACAAACTCCATCCGTTGGTTCACACTCTTATTTACAACTTAGAGCCTCACTCTATTTATACAATCCCATGGTTAGCAGACCATGGGTAGGCAAACACTACATTCAAAACTTGGGGCAGACAACCCTATGAATCTAACATACAATTTGCGCTCTGCGCCTACAATTCGCGGTGTTTTTACAATAATAGCAACTCAAAACTTGGGATTTAAGCCCCAAAACATGCTGTGGGGGGATTCCATGCCCAAAAGGCCCGTAACACAAACATCGTGACTTGCCCTCGGGTCACTCTGTCAGCGCAGTAACCTTGGCGCGGAGTCCGTCTAGCTGGTCCCGAACGGTCTTGATGTCTGCAACACACTGAGCTGTTGTTTGTTGAACCTACTGCATTCATTCCTCTGTGTCTGAATTGTGTCCTTACATCTGTACCGGCATCCACTACATATGTTTATAATCGTACACCCTTGTCTGGTTCCTGGGGTCGTGAAGATTGTACTTCGGCCGGTCAGTCAGATAACCGACCCACCTGTTTAGGGATTCAAGAGGCTGCCATTTACTTTTCCTGGGAAGGGTTCTCCATTCAGTTTGATTAACTAGATTGTGCCTCCATCGGTGACCTCCTTAACCACGTATGGTCCCAACCAGTGCATTCTGAATTTTCCCTGAAATTTTTCAAACTTACTATCATACATCAACACTAAGTCATTTACCTTGAAGGTGTGCAACTTGATATGGCAGTTGTGCTAGGATTTTTCACGTTGATTTTGTACCTACTTATGAAATCCAACAAAAAACCATTCTTCCTCGAGTTCTTCTAATTGTGTGAGCCTTTCTTCCAGAGTTTTGTGGTCCGTCATGCCAGTAAGCGCTGCTATTCGTATTCTAGGTACAATGTATTCCATCGGCATGAAAGTTTCCATGCCATAAACTGACCAGAAAGGTGTCTATCCCATCAGTTTGTTGCACGTTGTTCTGTAAGCCCATAGCACGACATGTATGCACAAGTCCCAATCATTTCGTTGTGTGTTGCATAGTTTGGTCAGCGCAGTCTCTAGTATTTTGTTGAATGCCTCTACTGTCCCATTAACTTGTGGATGGTATGGTGTACTATTCTTATGATACACCTAGAACTCTTTTGTGAGTGCACTGATGGTTTCATTTAGGAAATGTGTTTCGCGAATGTGTTTCGTGATCACTCATTAATATTTTTGGACAATCAAATTGGGTCAACACGTTTTCGAACAAAAACTTCACAGCCGTGGTGGCTGTGTAGTATTTGACTAGCTGCGCTTCCACCCATCGTGTCAGGTACTGTGTCACGGTGATTATGTAGCATGCACCCATCTTTCCCTAAGGTTTGATTAGTCCCACAAAGTTGATTGCCCATTTCTCAAATGACTGCAGTGTCATTTGTGGATGTAATGACATCTTGTCCCTCTGCAATGGTTTTCCCATCCTTTGACATATATTGCAAGCCTTACAGTGCGCTTTCGAATCCTGGTGTAGGGTTGGCCACCATAACCCTGTGCGAAGAATCTTTTGTGTGGTCACACGTCTGGCATAGTGTCCTTCTGCAGTGCCTCCATGTGCTTCCACGAGGATCTGGCTTCGTTCAAATTTAGGTACATATCTTCACAATATCTCATCATTTCCCATTTTGTATAGGTGCCTCACGATGACAGAAAAATATGTCGTGCGCACCACCAATTCCTTCTTCTGTTGGATGGAATATTCCTTCGTCACCATCCCTATTGTCATAGAATGGATTATATCTTCGAAGTGTCCATCTGTGACACGCACCGCAATGAGTTGTGCATCAAGTAGTCCCTCCTCCAAATTAGTGGGTTCCTCGCTTGTTTCAATTCGCAACAAGTAATCTAGTCCTGGGTTCAGGCATTCCAGCTTGACTATGACCTCAAAATCATATTCATGGAACAATAAGAGACACCTACATATGTGCCCCCCAACACAGGCTTATTGACCAGGTATTTCAGCGTGGAATGGTCAGTACATCTTGAAATGTCCTGCAAATAAATAGTGTCAGTACTTTTGGAGCATGTACAGCATCGCTAACCCCTCACACTCGGTGGTGGAATAATTCTTTTCTGCTTTGGACAACCTTTGACTTGCAAACACGATCCAGTGATCCATGCCCTCTGCGCCCTCCTGTGTGAGTACTGCTCCAAGTGCAATACATGACGCATCAACTTGTACATGAAACTCCACATCCAATTTTGGGAAGACCAAGATTGGAGCGGAGGCCAATTTCCCCTTCAGGACATCCAAACTCTTCATGCAATCATCTTTCCAAAAATATGTAACATCCTTTTTCAATATCTTTTCCATCGACACTGTTATTTGGGCATAGCTTTGATGAACTTCCTATAGTACCCTGTATGCCCCAAGGTAGCGCGTAGATGTTTAACACTTCACAACGCTTCTAAATTTAGAATAACGACAATATTCCTAGGGTCCACCATCAGTCATTGTTTGTAGACAACGTCCCAGTAGGTTTCCAAAGGGGATGAGGAATGTGCACTTCTTAGGGTTCACTGCAATTTGGTGTTAGTGACAAGTATCCAACATCAAGCGTAAGCTTGCTACATGGTGCTTAACTAATCCAAAGACAATCCAATCATCTAGATAGACGTCCAAGAACTCGTCGATGTATTCTTTGAATGCAGCCACAACAATGCATGAAAAGATGGCTGGCGCGTTTTTTAGTCCAAACAGCACAACGGTGTATTGAAAGCAGCCCCATTCCGTTGCGAAGGTCATTTTGCTCATGTCTTCCGGTGCGATCTTGATTTGATGGTACCCTGAGAACCCATCCGTGAATGAGTATGCTTCCTGGCCGCCAACATTCTCCAGTACTTCATCTGTGAACGGTGTTAGGAATGGATCATGTACATAGGCATCGTTCAACTTCCTGAGGTCCACGCATATTCTTATTTCACCCTTATACTTTTTCTCTTGCACTACCATAGGACTCACCCAGTTGGATTCTTCCACTAGCTCAATAACTCTGAATACAAGCATTTTGTCTAATGCTTCGTGGACCTTTTCCTTATATTTCAGATTCAAGCGGTAAGGTCACTACTTAACCAGCTTCATGTCAAGTTTTAGGATGATCTTCATCATCCCTAAGTCACCAACGATCCCTTTTAAGTCCGTAATTTTGGTTGAGAATAAATCTTAGTATTCGCGGAGTAACTCAACGACCTTATCCACTGTGGCATCATCCCAATGGTCCCCAAGGGTTGCGTACTTAGGCTCCGCCTCTGTTCCAATGTTTACCTACTTTGTTTTTAGCAGCACGGTGATGTCGGGATCCTCAATCGAAGGTCCTCGAACCTTGCGACAAACTTCCGTTTCTAGAATGTTGATATTTCATGGGTCCTCATCATATTCCTCAACATTTACATTGTAACACTCTAGTACGCAGCTCATCTGTGTCGCCCATTCTGACTGGAGTACTTCCATGGGCTCCTGGGGTGTTTTTAAGATAGTTTCTTTTACTACCTATAGTGCATCGTCAACAGTATCCCAGCAATGATTTTCAAACGTGAAAGTTAAGAGAAATCCCTTATGCAATATATCCAATTCTCCCATACCATGGCGAAGCTTTGTCTCAGTATACCAATTCATGGTTATGACATCCAGGGTATGATAGAACAAATTTACCCATTTAGGTTGTGGATCTTCCCTGTAGACCTTGGTCCATTTCATGAGGTGTGTATGTGGATCATCTCGTCCGTCATACTTGTCTACTAGTCACATTTACAGTTTCCCAAATCGTAGGTGCATCATCCTTCTGCATTCGTACGAGTCCTCAAAACTTCTCTGATGCATACCCCACCACCTTGCGAGCATCGCGCACAGTGCCCATTTCAGAGCATCAAACCGCTGTTGTTCTAGAACTGCGCTTTCAAATTTGTTCAGGAATTCATCCACCGCTGTCAACTCGTCATACCTAGGCAGATCCCTTATCTCCGTTGTCACATAGCGCAATGATCTAACCATCATGTTGCAATTGAGCGTGGTTACCTCGTGTAACCAGTTCTGCCATCGTTCTATTTCTTCGTTCGAATCCAAAGTGCAGGAGCTTTCGAACTCCAACGAAATCCTACCATTTGCTGTTGGATTCACCCAATCTTGTTCTCATGTGGTTATCTTATAAATACAATCGGGATTGTCATCACTATCATCGTCGCACATTGGTTTAGTGTATCGCGTTCCTTCGGAAGGATCTAGCAGTACTACTATGCATAGTGACTTTTTCTCAAAACTCATTTTGTACTTCTTTAGATTTATGACTCCGTTCATATTAGTGGCCTAGTCTATACCTAGTAGTGCGGGATAGGGATTGCTATCGTCGACAATCTCTATCACTTCGAAATCTGCCAGTGCATTTGCACCTTCAATATCCACCATTTCCCCTTGCAATCTTCCCATGGGTAAGATCTTCTGCTGGTTCGCCATTCACAATTGAATAGGAGACCATTGTAGCACAGGTTTGCCCATGCGTTCCCATGTTTGTTTCGATAGTACATTTGCGTCCAATCTGAGATCCAGAATTACCTAATCCATTTCGTACTCTTCGATTTGCGTAGTTAATATCATTTCCCATCCTATTCGCAATGCATGCTTTCCAAGTTTTTGTACTACGCGTGGTTCCCCTGAGCCCACACATCTAGTGATAAGTTCACGTAGTCCTTTTATAGCCTTGCTGTCACACAACAGTTTCATGCATGTCTCCAGAAAGGTAGTGAGCATTGAAGGATCCATCCCTACTTCTAGTTGATCCTTACTACCTGAAGTGGAGGCCTCTGTGAAGCTCTTCTTAGCTTCCATGAATGTCTCCTTCGCGTGCTCCAAATCAAATTTAGGTTCCTTTGTAGGAGGCTTGCGAACCCACACACTTTCTTCTGGCTGCTTACTTTTGTCATCTCCAGTTGTGATACTATTTCTGAGCACTATGTTTACATTCGGGTCCTCTTTGCGTAGCTCATACCTCATCATTTGCAAATTCTGAGTCGGGGGAGGCTAGAATACCCATTTCTCTCACAGCCTTGCTGTTAGTGTAGGGTAGTCTTCTGCCTCATGATCAAACTGAGTACAGTATAAACATGATGTTCTCATCAAATTCATACAATCACAGGCATCGTGCCCTGGCCCTCCACAATTGTAACAGATTAGTTGTCCGTGACCCCTTCCTGGTCCCATTCCACCTCGACCTCGTCCGTGCCCCTAAAATCCAGTGCGCACCATCCTTGCAATTGGATCGAGGGATCACATTTTGGTATGCACTCTATAGGTAGGGGTCCAATCCATCATTAGCTCATAACTTATGCAGGTGTGCTCATCATGGCCTATCGACCTATAGAAATTACAAAACAATTGTTGGGACATCTGTGTATACTTCTGCAATAGATGACAGTTATCAGTAGCGTGTTTTCTACCTATCTAATAGATCACACACCACATTGTAGGTGTTGCGATTGGTCCTTCTTGTGCCTCCAATATTAAAAACATCGACCCTCCTCCCACCAAAAAATTCATGAAAACTAGACAGTGGTCCTTGTCATGCCCCTGGCCTTTGCATTTATGCACCATACCTCCTCGCGTGCCTGTAGCTGAGGTGTCCTATCTTGTTTCAAACTCTGCATTTCCAAACACAAATTTTGCAATTGCGCATGGATTTGTTGGACTCCCAGACTAGGATCTTGTATAGGGGTCTCATGCAATCTCCAAAGCTTCGGCTTGGGTGGATAGCCTTTGTTGTGATAACGCCATCTTTAAATGCGGTGTTAGTGACACTACAAACCATGCGCGGTGTTGCCCATCTGTCAAGGTCATGTTGGCTTCATGAATCATACTCTTCAGTCTTTGATCCAGATCCTGTGGGGTCTCACCTGGAAGCATCGTGATTTCCTTAAACCCGATATTCGATTGTTTGTCTGATTTTGGTCTGCTAAATTCCCTATTAAGCACGGCTTGGATATCTGCGATTCCTGCATTTGGATGGTCATTAGAATTATTAATGTACCATGTTAGTACGTGATCCTACAACGCGTTTACCAACATAGCCTTCTTTATATTGTCATCCATGACTCCTTGTGCTTCCAATACCGACTTTACTACAAACTGAAATTGGTTCGGATCTTCGTTCCCTACCCCTATGAATACTAGTAGTTTGATCGTGCTCACCATATTGAACTATGGAGGTGGTGGAGGTGGGGTGGGTGGAGATGGAGGTGAAGATGGTGAGACTAGTGGCATTGTAGGTGGAGGTGGTAAGAGCGAAATTCATTGCCTTATTAGACTGATCACGCTTCTTAGAGAAACTTTCGCGAGCTCCTCCTCACTCTCCCACGAGGGTGAAATTAAGGGACTAGTTTCTAATTCTTCACTACTTCTGTTTCTATAGATCTTTCCACTTCACGTAGTCCCACACATTAATTTATTCGCATAACCCAATTTTCACACAGTAGCATTTTAATCTAGGTATTCAAAGATTTAATGTACTTACCTTGCGGTCCCTTGAGGAAACGACGTTTTGCCTCGCTGTATTTGACTGTTGTGTCTACCGCGAACTTAGTGATAAATCCCCCGATGATTCGATTGAGCCAATGGTCCACAGATCGTGCGATCTTATTTTCTGACACTTCTGGTTTGCACACTAATTCTAGAGTCCACATGATTGGTTTGTCGAGCCTACACCTTCCCTGATTGTCTGCTAGCTTTGCGATCCACTCATACAGCTCAAAGGGAAAGGATGCAAAGAAAATTTCATGGATTTTCGTATATAAGTAGTGCTCCAACCATTGTTCCTTAAATACTCGTAGATTCCTTTTTTCTTGTTCCATGAACTCATGAATCGTCTTGTCCAACCACCCTTCAATTTCTTTCTTTGTTGGATTCCAGTGACACAACATCAGACATCCCTTATGCAGATCCTGGTCTCGGCAATGGAACCATTTGTTGGCTTGTAGGGGCCTGACCCAGGTTTAGAGGTGATTTAGCCAAACAAATCTTGGTACTACTGGCCCTTTCAGCAATAGTCCGCAGAGCACAGACCGAGGTCTCACCTGAAGTAGTATGGGAGGATGCTAGAACTAGGTTTCCACACCTTAGAGATGTCTGATGATTTCAAGTGGTTCGCGATTTGACCCTACGCGAACGTCACTACATGTACCTATCAATACCTCACAACCTGCGATGTTGCCCTCGTGCAGCCCTATTCGGAGCCTGAACAATGTTATTACCCAAATCCTCACTATTAACCTAATATTAGTTGATCACTTTAGCTTATCTATACATGGTTAGTTATACTTAACAATGTTCAACATTTATACAAGTGTGCACAATAAATCAAACAATATAATTGCAGAAGATATCAACCATATAATAATTCAAAATAGACACACAAGATTTGGAATCAAACTTCTCTTTATTATCTCCTTCTTTGGTTACAGACTTGATTCTACCTTGCGCACTCAGCTACAGGGGTTCGTGCACTCAGCTGAAGAGCCTCTTCCTACTACTACAACCCAAGACACTTAGATTCTTACTCTATGCTCACTATCTTATAGACTCCATCTGTTGGTTCACTCTCTTCTTTATAGCTTAGAGCCTCACTCTATTTATACAATCCCATGGTCCACGGACCATGGGTAGGCCGACACTACATTCTAAACTTAGGGCAGACAACCCTATGACTCTAACATACAATTTGTACTATGCGCTCACAATTCATGGTGTTTTTACAATAATAGCAACTCAAAACTTGGGCTTTAAGCCCCAAAACATGCTGTGGGGGGATTCCATGCCCAACCTGTCACCAAGACGAAACCCACCAAATCCCACTTCCTAGGAGAAAGGTAAGGCTATAAACCTAGAAGTAGAGGAGGAGGATATTGAAGACATCTCGATGGATGATGAGGAGGTGGGAGTGGAAATAGAGGAGGTTGAAGCCCAGGGTGTGGACCCTATTACACGGTTGCCAGAGTATGTCTCTCCACACAAGTCTAAGTCCAAGGCCCCAAAAGACATTGATGAAAGTAAGACTCCCCTGCAAACCCCTTTGCTACTGGATGAAATTGCTTTTGATAGTCCACGTTTGGCATAGGTGCCGATATTGAAGCTCGAAGACTGGGTCTTAGTGGACCACGAGAAGTTCCCACACTTGGTGACCGAATAGCTGATGTGTCGCATCATAGACATGAATACGAGGATGAAAGAATTGGAGCCATAGAGGTGGCTCAAGGGGGTAGAGAAGGCAGGATTGTTGAACTTGCTCTAGGTATCGCACTATAACCGCACCCTCGTGATAGTTTTGGTCATCAAGCAGCTGCTGTGCTTGGTGCATGATGGGTGTCTATGGCTGGAGGAGCCGATTCCCATCACCGCTATGTTGATTCCAAGAATAACGTGCCTGTCATATATAGGTGAAAATCCAACTATGACCTTTGGTAGCAAGGCTGGCGAGAAGGCGCCCACAAAATCAATGAAGGAGAAATTCAAACTGGTGAAGAAGCTGCATGGGTATGCTATCTCCAGTATCTATGACCCTGCTGTGAAGGTGACAGTGCAGATCCTTACAAGAAAGGTGATGCGGAAGTGTCGCGCGAATGAGGTGTCGGTGCCTGTCGTCGCGCTCGCACAACAGTGCATGGAAGGAGTCCAGTTTAACTACTTAGACTACCTTTGCAGAGAGTTCCTGGTGAATTGCCGCAAAGCGCAAGAGAAAATCAAGACCTTCCACTATGCATGGCTCTTTCTGTCGATCATACTGGTAGCGTGGGAGCTACCAGAGGAAAGCTAGTTCCCCTCGGTCGCGACAGAGCTTCCTGAAGCAGTGAAGTACGCTTCTTAGTGGGCAACCAAGGACATGGAGCGAGTTCAGGACAACAAGATCTTCTCGATCTTGATGGAAATGAATATAAAGATGGCCATCAATCTCAAGCCGCGATTGTTACCCATGATATATGCTAACCTGCAGAGCTATGCTGAGTTTAAAGTTGATTTCCATCGAATATCAATTAGGGAACGGAAGGACCCTTTGCACAAGTGGTACGTTTTGCTATACCTGGCCACAGATTATGCCATAATGTGGTGCTTGATAAATGGCCAGTGGAGTGGAGCACTACCACAGATTTGGCGGTGGGTGGAAGAAAGTCCACCGCACAGAAGAAGAAGGAAGAGGCCAAGCTAAAGATGGCATAGCTGGTAGAAAAGAGAAAAAGGAGGTCATTGAGAAGGCTTGGGCAGAACAAGCAGGAAAGAAGGGAGTAAAATAGACAGGTGGCACAGAGTGGGGCTTTGAGAAAGGCACACGGTCACCTTCACCTAAGACTAAAGAGGAGAACAGAAAGTAGCATGACGCGGACCCTCAGGAGACATTCTCCCACATTAAGCGCTAGAGAGATCTGGAGAAGGGAGGGTCCAGAAAGAAATCCAAAGCAACCAAGACCTCGCTAGACCCTATCTGATAGAGGGTGACTTATATGACATTGCTGACACAGTCATAGATGTCACCGCAGAGGCCCTGCAAAAATTTGAAAATGCTCCTTGGTTGATTCAATAAATTTTAATGTTTATCTTCAATTAAGTTTTAGTTTTGAGTCTCACTGTGAATTTCACCTGAATATCCTAAAATGCAAATTGACATGAGGAAATGAAATACTCCTGATTAAATGAAAATATTTCTAAGGGAAGGGGAAAAGAGTATGTAGCAAACAATATACAAAGTAAAATTCCATTTTTAATGCAACTATTCCAATGTTGATGCACATGCAAAACCCTAAATTCCAATGTAATTGTTTTTCTTTTCAAACCACTTAGTTTTCGGAAATGAAGAAAACTAAGATGCAAAGTTCAATCACTGATTCAAATAGACATTTCAGAATGATGACTAAAAAACCAATTCAGCTAATCACTCAATGATAAAAAAAATTAGTTTGTAAACGATCTAATGATAAGAACGAAGGAAACTTTAAACAAATCCTTACCAAAGGTACTAAAAAACAAAAGAAAACCAAATGGAGGCTTCAGAGAGACCACAAGACACTTAAAGAATCAAGGAAGAGCAACTGGAAAAAGGTTGATAAGAGAGAAAATCAAGACCAAAGAAATATTTTATATGAATAGGGGTCAACGAGGTTCAAAGAAGGCTCAACCAGGGTGAAATAATTTGTCACAACACGAGGGTTCATTGGTCAAGTGATGGAAAGTTATGACACAAAAATTGCAATTGAAACTAAGTGAAGGGTCTTCCTAGATCTGTCCTTGACTGAATAAGACAATAAAGGTCTGTAGAAGAGGTAATACAAGAAGAATGGATAAATAAACCACCAAGGAAATACACCATTCCCTAGTGTAGTCGCCAATTTATTATATGAAATCTATGACTACAAACATAAGTATTTTCCCTAGGACTGGTTGTCTAACCTAGAACAAAAAAAAGACAAAGGGACTAATGCTTTCCTTAAATTAAATAAATAATGGGATGAAGCCTACTTATAATTTTTCATATGATTTGCTCCTTCGCTAGCTTGTATGCTCCAATCCTAGATCAAAGAGTTATAATTAGAACATGAAAAATCAGACAACACAAGCCCAGGTTCTACATGATATATGTAGCATCATATAATCACTTTATTTAATAGATCAACATGGTATTGAAATACATGAAATCATAAAATCACATATAGGAAAACAAAGAACTCTTTGCATTAATAGAAATGGAGAGAATTACAGCCAAAAATAGGTGTTGATCTCGTAAACGAGCTCCTCCATGGTGACTTGTCCTTTCCTTTCCACAAAGTGGACCTCTATCCACCCTAATGCATGTAATGATATCTCTCACATCAGCAACATAAGGGTTAAAAAGCAATCTCCTAAAATGAACAAAAACCAATCTGGTGCTTGTGGAATGAGGTAAATATATAGGAATAAGAGGTACTTCATGAATTCTTATCCATTTACCAATATGGGCTTGAGATCCATTCTTGATAGGAGGATGAGCTCAAGGGATAAGGGATGAAAAATATAAGGTAGGATAGGATAGGATTTGAGATTTTTATCTAAGGTAAATAGTTACAACAAATCCTGGAAGCTTTTGGAAGATGAAGCTTTGAGATTCTTTTTTGTTTTCCCAGATATCTAGAATCAATGTACCCCCAACATTTAGAAACATGTTGTTGCTCAATGTAGGTGCAAAGTATGGAAAATTAGTAATCAACGCTGGCCAATGAGGGCCAGTGTGTGTTGGTCCTAAAAATGACTGAAATGAGGCAGTTTCAGGAAGAAATTTAGGGATATGAGAGAGGCATACTTAGGGATTTGTTTAGGGAGGGTGATAAAGTATTCAAAGGATGTGAATGGTCCTGTTTGAAGGCCTATCAACCAGATGTGGCAAAATGGCCTATAACAAAGGGGGGCAAGGCTTAGAAAAAATTTATCATGGTTCTCCTTGAGGCTTCTAAATCTTGGTAGGGGCTTCATATATATGGCTAATACTCAGAAGCTAGAATTCTCTCACCTGAATTGGATGATTGTAAATTAGTGGAAAAATATTATGGCATCTTACCCAAGGTGCTAGGTGTAGGAGTAATTGCAACTGGAGGAAATTTTGAGAGACTATTAGAAATGCCATTAGTTTATTCTAGATGTTCCACAATACCCCTCATTATAAATCTCCTTTGATACCTTCATTAGTTTTTCTTCTAGTGGCCTCATCCCCCACTGTTGACAACGTTCATAAGGACTTACTATTTCACCTACTTTCCCTTGCCCTCAAATATCATCTACTGATAAAGATTTGATAGGCTCATATATCATTGTAACCACTTTGTTAGGTACCACCTTACCTCAAATTATTAATCCAACCTAAACATGCTACAAACCATGGTAAACCCAATACTCAATCTCTTGTTTTTCACTTCACTAAACCTCCATGATCTCTCAAAATTGATAGATGATCCCATAGCTCATGATGTGATATGGATTGATATTCCCACCAAACTACCTCTATACATACCTATGTTTGAAGCTAAGCTTGGGGAAGAACCTACCAACAATGTTATGACCATTCATATATGGTGTTATTTGAACAATATTACTGATGACTAAATTCGATTAAGGCTATTTTAGTGCTCCCTCCCTGGCCCCTTGGATAACTAGTATGTTAGTGAGAAGGATAGATCTCAAAACACATTTGAATCCCTAGCTAAGTTATTTCTCACCATTTTCCAATTTCCTCTTCATCATTATATGACAACGGGGTTATTATATAAGTTTCAATAGTCATCATCCATCCACATTGTGGACCACACCCATGAGTGTCATAGATGACATAGTATCTACAAGATTGAAGTCCCCTAATTACTTCTATTAGAATTCTTCCTCAAGTACCTCTTGTTATTTATAAAAATGGATGTTGAAACCACCATGCCTCAAGATAAGTAGCATCCATTTCCAAAGTTCAATAGTTTGAGATGCTTTATACACCAGCAAGGTACCTTTATATCATCATCTCAGATTCCCCTTGACCCTAACCTTTCAATAAAGAGAAATTAGGTGTATTGAATATTTGTGATAGCCTCATAGGGTCCATTACCTAATATAACCCTCAACGTGGGAATCAACTTCCCTAACATGAAAACCCATATGTTCCACCTCTATCATTCCCTAATAAGGGTGGGACACCTCCCCCACCCCCCCCACCCACCAATGGTAATATATTATCATAATCCTATTATTATAGTTATTTCCCCTCCTATGCAAGGGGAAACTTATTCCCCCCCATGCAAATATGTTATTTTTTCAAAATCTCAACCATCCTATGGGAATATCACATAAGAAAATCCATATTTCCCTTTTCTTTGACCATTTCAATCTAATCCCACAAATCCCTAACAACATGTTGGGATTAATTTCATCTAAACTTCTTTCCACCAACAACAATAGGCCTTCGCACAACTAAACATGACCAACCCCTACCAATAAAAAAATGGGAGGAAAATGGAAATAACAAACTAAATACCAACTAGGCATGGGAGGAAACCCTTAACAATCAAATACATAGGTTAGCGGAAATCATCCCAATAGGAACCAAAATCCTAAACAAGCCCTGAAAACCTCACAGAAGTAAGGCAATAACAATAATCTATAGATTAATTACCCTTGTTCTTTATTTGGAGAGTATGGACATTATACTCATCATTGCCAAAAATTGTCGAGTTTAAACACGTTAAGGAGGCTATGGGAAGCCACAGTGGCATAGGTGGAGCCACCCACCAACTTTTAGTACTATAGACACCCTTCTCTCAGCAAGGGGTTGTTGTTACCCAATAGGAGGGAGGAGTTCCTGATTTTAACAACCTTGCAGTAGAAAACATCTAAGACCCCACCAATCAAGACATTTACATTAATGTAATATATGTCCTACTACAAACATGTCATCAATACTATGGCCCTCATCTCAAACAAAATCCCTATTCAACAAAGGTGATTCCATCTACCTCTATTTCCCCATTAAATATCTCACATTCATTCAATTTTGAAATTTACCAAAGGGTCATCGTGACATTATTCCCACATTTCTAAGACACACATAACTATAACATTGTTGATTACCTTTCCCAATAATCTACTACCATGTCAACATTAAAAGTGCTTCGAAAATTCCCAACAATACATAAGGCCTTACTCTCTATGTTAGGCACCATTGACAATTTCTTTTCCCATTTGATCACATTCAACATAGATAATTCAACACCATGAATCTCATCATTAGTCTCTTTCTATATTCTATTCATCATATTCAATGTTTCCATGCATCCTTGCATTGTTGATCTGGGTGGATCCACATGCGTCCTGTCAAAAACTATGTGGCAAAAACTAGGATCCCTCAAACTTGTAACCTCTTACATTACCTTAGGGGCATATAATGGCTTCCCTTCGAAAATAGTAGGAATCTTTGAGACTGTGCCAATAGAGAAGGTTGGAAAAATAATTCTCATTTTTATTAAGGTCCTTGATTCCCCTTTATACTATAACATCCTATTTGGATAAATTTTCATGTATTCCATGAAGGATTTAGTATCATCAATATTCTAGATTATGAGCTTTCCTGACAATAGAAATATCTTTCGAATTATTGACCAGAGAATCCACAGTATACACATTTTTATACCAACGTTTCAAATCCCAAATGGGATCCATCATCAGGGTTAAGAATGATGATAAAAGAAGAGCAATAATATCACACACTACAAGAAAAGAGACTCTCCCTCACTTGATAACGTGTTACCATTTACATTATCTAGCAAGAACTGGTTCCCTCCTTCAACAAATTTGGGTTTGGCATATTCAAAGATTCCACTCTCCTAGGTACCTACCTTGGAGAACCCCCTTCCATGTCTATACCTAGATCAACACATGTATGTATAGTAACCACCTCTTCCAACAATTCATATTAGGCTAATAAACCAAACACAACCACCTCATATATGGTTTTCATGAGTAATACAATTTGTTTACCATATGAAATCACTTAAACTACCTTTTTGTACCCACCACCTAGTTTCAACTCACATGAAGTGATGACGACACACACCTTTCAAAACATTGCTCTAGAACTTCCCATATGGTATTTGGTACCACCTACCACATTGGATATTCCAGTTTTCATTCTCATTGGAGATATTACCTCTACAATGTCTTTGAAAGAATCTACTCCTTGTAAACACCAACTAGCACAAGGATACCAAGGGGCACCAAACGTTATGCAGGGGGTAAATAGAAAAAGAAGGAAGATATTTCAACACCACCTACTCCTAGAGTGAGTCCCCCATGCATATTTTATGATACACATGGGAACCATAATAATCCATGTCCTACTCTTTAATAGATAAATGATATCTTGCATTCGCCTCAGGAGCCTCTTTTACTTCCCACCCCCATAATTAATGGAAGTGCTCCATTTAATAAGATTTTGTGCACTAACCACCTGTGGTCCATTTGTGCATGACACATATATTATATTGTTTGAATTATGGTTATACTAAGATGCATGGGTGAATCACTATAATAACTAACTTTAACAATGTTAGAAATACTAAGAGGGTCTTAGTATTTCATGCAAATTGAACTTTTACCCAGTTTTTGTTCTTGTTTATAATGTTAACTAGATCATCATTTAAATAGTAGTACATTATGACAAAAAAACCATGCATAAGCAGGTAACACATGTAAACCATGAGAAACATCTAATCATAAATTCAAGTTAAACATAAGAGCACAAAACATCAACAAGTCAACACCATCATTGTCATCACATAGAGACACCATATATTAGGTGGAAAACCCAATTGGGAAAAACCACCATTGTCATTGTCTTTGTCAACTTTTATTAATATTTAGAAAATAATCTTTTACAACTTGCACTGGTGAAGACTTATACTAGTGCACAAGCTCCAATCTATGGGAGGCTTCCAACTCCTATTGTTCCTCCATCTACCATTAGAAGGGAACCACCACTCCCTGATATAATTCTCCTACCACTAAAGGAAGGAAGGTACCACTCCCTCATTGAGGGCACCAACCCTCAAACCTCTTGTGGACCTCATTTTAGAATATTTCACACTATAGCCACCTACAAAAAACTCAAATCATGTAAAAAAAAAAAAAAAATGAATACCAAAACCAATCCTCCAATCTCCTCACTATAATCCAACTCAATATTCAAACTATGTGTGCAATATCAATCTAAATAACAAGATATGAAAACCTCTCTGTAACATCAAACTATAGCTTTATCATATACATCAATACTATCAAACACTGGCAACAAACATGCACTCAATGACTATGACCAATAATATACCAAACCATACTCTTTTCTCACCCATGAGATCAAACCCTAGTAGCATGCTCATAGAAAAACCATAACTCATCAATCTATCAAAAACCATAGTAGCATTGAGATATCTATCCAATGCAATACACAATAGCATACAACAATCAACTCTAACAATAGTTATTCATATCAACTCATTAGCATATCCAAAGCCTCTCATTACTCTTCCTTACGTTTTGACTTAGTACACTCACCAACATTTCAATACAAATCACCTCACCTCATATAATCATTCAACAATTTTGTAAAATTCTCTATGAAAAATATGAACATATAAATGAGAAGAAACAACTAACTCAACATAGTAGAGTGATAATGAAACCCCATTAGTGCATATAACATCATCCGCATAAAACTTTGTTACACAAGAGATAAGTAGCTACAAATAAGAAAGATATATATCATCTATATAGACAATTCACTAATTATTGTTCACTTATTAATATACTTATTTCACAATAACAATGGAAACCCCCTACATCAACACACTGTTAGTCTCAATCAATGATCTCTGCCCAAAGATCTCGGCAATAAACAATTAATCCATCAACCCTAAACATTCATAATCACAACATAATCTCATCAAATTATCTCCACAACATACACTTTACATGGCAAATTATCCTTAACATAAACTCTACTGATACTTTGACTAGTACCATATATCAACACACACACACACACACACACACACACACACATATAAATATATAGATATCAGTGATGCCATTCCTATGAGCACATGAAATAACTAGGTTCTAGTAGCATTATAAAGTATTTTGTAGAAAAACTATACTCATTCATACCATACAAGCAATGCACCAAACTTCAACATCATAAAAACCTTGCAAAACACATTAAACTCAAGACCAAAACCTCATCAAACATACTCTACTCATTAACATACTAACATATCTAGTAGTGATCTCTCTCACATATAACATGCAACACTACCCATCCACACATAACATGCAACACTACTCATCCACACATGACATGCAACACTTCTCATCAATGCACATGCTCAAACCCTAGTAACATGCCTCCATCAAACCCTGGTGCATCTCATTAGCCATACAAAATCACTCTTGCAACTAAAACATACAAATATTTTTAGGCTTCTAATATGGTAAAAAAAGTTGACAAGTTTGTTTAATCCATACCAATACCTCATAATCTCGGCTACTCTCTTGTTCACCCTCTCTTTAATCGCCTTGTGGAGTAATAGGATTTCTGATATTCAATTACATTGGGCAAGAGTCACTGATTTGTTGATGGTATCGTTGAACGAATATGACAATCCTTTGATCACATCATTACCTTGGGAAATTTGATGGTTTAAACCATGATTTTTTAATTTTATTTACCCATAGGCATCATCATGGGGATATTCATGGCTCCTATAGAAGATCGTCATGATGATAAACCTATATCCTAGAAAATATGTTGTAATCATCACCCTATGCTAGTTATCTTCCTAACAATGATGTGCTAACTTGAGTAAAATGATAGTTACTGTACTTATAAATTTACCAAACTAATACATAAAGTTGTCAGAGACCTTCATAGCATGTCCAACTTCTACAACACCTCTACCTCCTATTGCAACTCCTCTGCAAACATCAAATCATCATGGGTTTGCTCAAACCAACCTCTACATACTCTTACAGTTTTTTTGCCAATAACCAAGTGTGTGGTAAGGCCACGATCTAGGTTGACATTAAGTCCAACAAACTAGTCATAATTCCAACAAATAATTTAAAATAATTCAAAACTTATAAGCATAAATTACATAAGATACACATGAGGATAATATATATATGTGTAAACCCTTAAAGAGGGAAAAACACAAAGTTTATTTGTAAGGATATTGATCCAGGTGGATAATGGTGTTCACCTGCCAAGTCCACTTAGACCCCCACCATTGTTTCTTTCAGCTTTTCAATTTCCTTAATTGTAGCATAGTTTACTATTTTTAGCAGTTTTTTAGGTCCTGAACTTCTTGAACTGTTTCGAGGCCCTAAACAACCTTTTTTGGGAAAACTGGGAGCAACATGGGTCCATGGACCGATGTTTCTCTAGCAAATTTGTAGTTCTCAGATAGATCTTTCTAACGAGATACTATGCGCATCAAACGAAGATCTAGAAGGAGGAACCTGAAGATCCAGAGGAGGAGCATCTCTTCCACTCCCATATGTGGGTAAAGGGCTCCCCACTACAATTCATTGTC
Organism: Pinus taeda; assembly: GCA_000404065.3. NCBI lineage: Eukaryota > Viridiplantae > Streptophyta > Pinopsida > Pinales > Pinaceae > Pinus > Pinus taeda. The sequence continues at coordinate 35,680 of APFE030145017.1, read as the reverse complement.
AATAGCAGGAGCCAAAAGAACCTCATTTTGGTAGAGGTTGTGAAGCAATTGGGCTTATCGACCATAGCACTTCCACAACCGTACACCACCGGGTGGCTTCACCAAGGACGAGATCTTTGCGTGAGCCAGTAGTGTCACCTTCCATACAACATCAAGCCCTTCACGGATGAGGTATTATGTGACATTTCTCCCATTGAAGTTTTTGATGTATTACTAGGATAACCATACTTGTGGAAGTGACATGCTATGTATGAATCAAGGCCTCGTGTTGTTATTATTACTTTGGGAACTAAGTTGTATAGGGTACTGGAGATAGCACCGCATATAGCCATCTCTTTGATTACTACAAAACAATGTAGTAAGCTTGTTTCCAAAACTGGGAAATTTTTTTTCCTGATGATATGCCCTCAAGGAAAGAAGAATATGGTGGCCACAACCTCCAGACAGGCTCCTCTATAGGTTTTAACCCCGTACAGAAATTACCTGCATACAAATTCTAAAACACAGAAAATAAACAATGTGAGAGCATAACACATAAAACACATATACACAGAGATTTTCCCCTGGATCCCAAAACCAAGACTACTAGCTTGATTTTTTCATTATGTTCCTTTCAATTTTACAATACATATTTATACATGCCAAAGCATCCAATACCATGGACCGAAAACAATCATGTCCAATACCATGGATGGAAAAACCATCGCGTCCAAAAAACATGTGCAAAAATCATGGAAAAAACCATAGGTGGGTCCACCCAACCTAACATAGGGTCCAAAATCAAAATTTTCTGGGGCGCCTCCCTAGACCCCATAAAGTGGGGTTACGGGTACCCCTCAAACCCCCTGTTAACTACGTGGAAAGAATATAACACAACCCAACATTCTCCCACTTGTTGTTTTCTTTCCATAAGGGGCCACAGGAGAGCTTAGTCATTTTTCCAACCCTGAAATGCCCATTGTTTCTCTACACTAGGAGAACTTCTCAGAGCTCACAGATTTTGTCAACGGATATGCAGTATTCTTCAAAGTGTCGACCTTTACCAGCAACACCTTTTTGTCTTCTATCATATCCCTCACAAAGTGATACTGAACATCAATGTGCTCTGTCTTTGAATGATATGCAGGGTTATTTGCCAAGAAAATTGCACTTTGGCTATCATAGTCTATCCTTATAGCTTCCTTTACTAACCCCATACTTGAACACAATCTCTGCAACCAAACTGCTTCCTTGCTTGCATGAGTGGCTGCCATGTATTCTGCCTCTGTAGTTGATAGTGCCACTACAGATTGTTTCTTACTCATCGAACTGACTGCACCTCCAAATAGTTTAAACACATACCCACTTGTAGATCTTCTCTGATCCAGATCTCCAGCCCAGTCTGCATCAACAAAGCCATGAATATCCAACACTCTGTCCAATCCTGGTCTTCCTTGGTAGCACAACCATAATCACTAGTGCCACGCAAATACCTGAAAAAAAATGTGCTTCACTACTGTCCAATGCTCCTTTCCTGGTTTTGACATAAACCTGCTCAATGCTCCCACTGCATGTGCAATGTCTGGTCTAGTACAGACCATTGCATACATCACGCTACCGACTACACTTGCATATGGAACACGGGACATTTCCTCTTCCTCTTCTTGTGTCTTGGGACATTGTTCAGCAGATAACCTCACACCTACAGGAATAGGAACCTTCACCGGTTTACTAGCTTGCATATTAAACCTCTGCAGTATTGTCTCGACATACTTTCTTTGGTTTAACCAGAGCTTCCTTTTTGCCTGATTCTTTTAACTTCCATGCCCAAAATATAGTTTGCAGCACCAAGATCTTTCATGTCGAATTTGGAGGACAATTGGGTCTTCAAATCCTGGATAATTTCTTTGTCATTCCCAACCAGCAACATATCATCCACATACAAGACCAGATAAATAACACGGTCACCAATTAATTTAAAATACACACAATGATCTGCTTTGCTTCTGGTGAAGCCAAGTCCCCGTATAAATGTATCAAATTTCTGATACCACAATCCTTGGTGACTGTTTTAACCCATACAGAGACTTCTTTAACTTGCATACCAGTTCTTT
>APFE030145017.1:4621-32091 GCA_000404065.3 Pinus taeda | reverse complement strand
TCCTTGAGAAGCCATCTATAAATGATACATAGTACACAGACTTACCCAGTGATGGAACCTTCACAGGTCCAAACACATCACTGTGCACAAGCTCTAATATCTGTTTCACCCTCTTACTTCCAGAGGGGAAACACACCCTATTCTGTTTCCCATATACACATTTTTCATAGAAATCAAAATCCAGAGAGCTATTACTCATACCTTCTATCATACCTTTACCATGAAGTATTCGAAGGACCTTCTCTCCAGTATGTCCAAGCCTTTGATGCGACAACATGGTCCTCTTTCCAGAGATGACTACATTTTTTGCTCCATTTTTAGGAACTACAGAACTATTGCACCCATCAACAACAGTGCTACCTTGCAGCTTGTACAGAGTTCTAGTCTGAACTCCCCGCATCAATACCAGTGCTCCCTGAACCATCTTGTAGGTATCCTTCTCGAACACTATTTTTACACATGCATCATCCGGCTTGCTTACAAAAATCAGATTTCTGGCCAATGCAAGAATATGTAGAACACCCGGAAGTGTTCTAACCCTTCCACCTTGCAACTTCAACTTTACTTTTCCATGACCAATTATTCTAGCCTTCCTGTCATCCCCCAAGAAGACATCACCACCATCATATTTCTCATACTCACAGAACCACTCTCTATGGGGAGTGAAGTGAAAGGATGCACCTGAGTTAATCAACCATGCCTCATGATCTACATGTGTACTTGAAGAAGCCAAGTACACACCCCCACCTTCATCTGAGGTGGTTTTCACCTCTGTAGAAGGAGCATCATCAGATCTCTTTCCTTTATTAGGAGCTTTAGATTTATAGTCCCTTTTGAAGTTCCCTTCCTTTCCACATTTATAGCACACCACCTTTATAGGTTTTCCTGGAGATTTAGATCTCCCTCTAGCTTTAGATCTCCCACTCGATGACTTATTTTTGTTTCTGTTCTAGGACCATCCTCGTACAGACAAGGGATCACCATTATGGATCTCCATATTTTTCCATCTCATCTCCTCCGTCGGCAAAGATGAGACTATTTCATCAAAATGCAAGGCAGTTGCATTGGCCAGACTATCCCATGAATCTGGTAGAGAACACAACAAATTGACGCACTTATCTTCATCTAAAATTTTAATATCAACAGATGATAACTAACTGACCACAATATTAAATACATTCAGATGCTCTGTCACCGAGTCTCCATATTTCATCCTCAGGTTATACAGCTTTTTCTGCAGGAACAATTTATTCACCAGAGACTTAGATTCGTACAATGTCCCTAACTTGTCCCACAAAGCCTTTGCCGTAGCTTCCCCTGATACATTTAGTAATACTGAATCTGAGACACACAATCATATTGTGCTCTTTGCCTTCCGATCCAACTTCTTCCATTCTTCGTTGAACACTCCCGTTGGTTTGGTACCTGGATCTACCACGATCCACTGATCTTTATCCACCAATAGATCCTCCATCTTGAGTTTCCACAACTCAAAACTTTGACCATTAAATTTCTCAATATCTATCTTTCCTCTACTCACCATCTTCTTTCACCAATAGAATCGATCTCGCAGATCACCCACTGAACGGGGTCTACCACAGGCCCGAGAAAAACCCCTTAGCAACAAAGGCATCCCCTTGAAGCCAAAACTGCTCTGATACCAAATGTAGGTTTTAAACCCATATAGAAATTACCTATGTACGAATTCTAAAACATAGAAAATAAAAAATGTGAGAGCATAACACATGAAACACATATACACAGAGATTTTCCCCTGGATCCCAAAACCTGGACTACTAGCTTGATTTTTTCATTATGTTCCTTTCAATGTTACAATACATATTTATACATGCCGAAGCATCCAATACCATGGACCAAAAACCATCGCATCCAATACCATGGACAGAAAACCATCACGTCCAATACCATGGACTGAAAAACCATCACGTCCAAAAAACATGTGCAAAACTCATGCACAATCCATAGGTGGGTTCGCCCAACCTAACATAGTGTCCAAAATCAAAATTTTCTGGGGCACTGCCCTGGACCCCATAAAGTGGGGTTACGGGTACCCCTCAAACCCTTTGTTAACTACGTGGAAGGAATATAACACAACCCAACATCCTCCACATGACAACTACAAATGGATAAGGTCATGGAAGAGTACGAGGACATCTTCACCTCCCCGATAGGGGTTGCTCTGCACTATTAGTTCAAGCACTCCATCGATCTAACCCCAAGTGCATCGCTGCCCAATGGACCAGTCTATCTGTGCTCCATTCTGGAGAATGATGAAATCAAGAGGCAGATTCAGAAGCTACTGTAGAAAGGTCACGTCCATCCAAGTTCATCGCCCTGTGGGAGCCCGATCGTGTTGGTACAAAAAAAGGATGGGACTTGGAGACTTTGTATTGACTATCGGGGGCTGAACAAGATCAATGTCTGTAATAGGTACCCGATCCCACGGATTGATGACCTCTTGGACTAACTGAAAGGGGAAAAATATTTCATCAATATCGATTTGAAGTCAAGATATCATCAGGTACCAATCGAACCCTCTGATGTGTGGAAGACTGCCTTCAAATCCAAGGAGGGCCTATTCGAATGGTTGGTGATGCCTTTCGGATTGATGAATGCTCCTGCAACCTTCATGAGGCTAATGGATGACATCTTGTGGCCATTCATCAACTCATTTGTAGTGGTATACTTGGATGAAATCCTGATCTTCAGCTAGAGTTGGGAAGAGCACCTCCACCACATCTGACAAGTTCTCCAAACACTGCTACAACAAAAGTTATGTGCCAATTTGGAGAAATTCACTTTTGGCATGAACCAGGTTTAGTATCTGGATACATTATTGATGAATAGGGGGTGCATGTGGATCCATCCAAGATCCAAGTCATTCAAGATTGGCCATATCCAGCCACTCTGATAGAGCTCTGCAGCTTTCTAGGTCTTGCTAACTTCTACCGCAGGTTTGTGTTGGGATTTTCTCATATCACTTGGCCCTTGAGTCAAGTCACCAAGGGAGGAGCAAAAGAAAATTCCTTTTGGTCTGAATCTCAACAGAGGGCATTCATAGAGTTGAAAGATCGCCTTTGCATGACACCCGTGCTCGCATTACCAAACTTGCAACAACCATTCAAGGTCGAGATAGATGCCTTTGACTATGTTGTTGGGGAAATCCTTACTCAACACGAGCATCCAGTAGCATATCACAGTGAGACACTCTCAGACACAATATAGAAGTATCCCACTTATGAAAAAGAGATGTATTCTGTGGTGCAGGCTTGCTGACAATGGAAGCATTACATTTTGGTGAAGGAAATGGTCATCCACACAGACCATTGACCCCTACAGTTCATACAAACCCAAGGGAAATTGCAAAATGATTTCCATCAGAAGTGGTCCACATACCTACAACAGTTCCATTTGAATATCAAGTATAAGAAGGGTAGCACCAATAATGTTGCACAATGCCTCAGTCGACCACCGATCATGGTGTTAACCACTGTGCTCAACTCTTTTGGGCACGAGACTTCTGATTGGCCTCTTCTCTACTAAAGTGACCCAGAATTTGGCCAGACATACCAAACACTCTTGGAGGGTTAGCATGTTCTAGATTTTCACCTCCAGGATGCCCTGTTATGCCACCTAGGTCACCTTTTTGTTCCTTCAAGCGAGCTTGCCAAGATGATTTGGGAAGCACACTACAGTCAGGCTGCTGGACATTTTTGGGTCGAGAAAATGGTGGCAGTACTACAAAAGTATTTCTATTGGCCAAATCTTTGACATGATTTTGGGAAGTACATCAGATCATTCACTGCCTATGCCATTGCCAAACCAATCATCAAGAAGCAAGGCCTCTATACCCCATTGCCTACCCCTAGTTGACCTTGGGAATCCATCTCCATGGATTACATGTCAGGTCTTCCTTCCACTAAGCATGGAAATGACTATGTTTTTTGGTCGTCGACAAGTTCTCGATGATGGCCATTATGGCTACCTGCAAGAAGAATATCACAACAGAAGCCACTGCTAAACTCTTCTTTAAACGAGTGTGGGTACACTTTGGAATCCCACAGTCTATCATATCAGATTGGGACAACAGGATCCTCAGTACATTTTGGTCTAGTCTCTGGTCAATGCTCAACACCAAACTCACTAAGTCCACAGCCTTCCATCCTCAAACTGATGGCCAGATAGAGGTTGTCAACAGGATGATCGTACACATTTTGCACATGTAAAACAAAAAGTTTCCATGCACATGGGATGAGAACCTCCCCTATGTTCAACACAGCTACAATTGGGTTCTCCACAGCTTGACTTGCCATAGCCTTTTCAGGTGGGCTTAGGATTTCAGCCATTATGTCCCATTGATGTTTCCATGCCATTTGTAGCTACTCACGCAGATTTGGCTCGTGTCCAGTCTGAAACAGATAAGGAAAACAACTTCCTTGAGCACCTCCAACATATTCTCTAGTAGTTCCATGACATTCTGGAGAAATCAAATGCCAAGTACAAGCAACAACATGATCAACATCGGGTGCCACACAAGTTTCAGGCGGGCGATAAAGTCTGGTTGCATTTGTAAAAGGAATGCCTTACTGGAGCATATCGAAAACTTAGACCACTCCGATATGGTCCTTACACCATTACCAAGGCTATGGGAGACAATTCATTTGATCTCAACATTCCCCCATTCCTTTGCCTTCATCCAGTGTTCAATGTGGACCGCCTTCGACCATACTTTCCACCATTACTAGACACATCTGACATTGCAGAACAACTCACACCCACAAAGTTAAATCCAGATTGCATGGAACAAGCTGCAACTGATCGGATCATGGACACATAGATCAAGCACACTCACCAGTAGAATATCTAATTGTATCATGTTGTCAAAGCAGGCCAAATTCTTCACTAGGGCAAGTGGCTCACCAGGGACCAAGTTCACCAGAAGTCTCCTCATCTCATGGAGGAACTCAACGCAATGGGGACCATTGCTCCCTAAGGGGGGAGGAATGATCTAGGTGGATATTGGTGGCAACCTACCAAGTTGACTTGGACCCCCACCATTATTTCTTTCAGCTTTTCTGTTTCCTTAATTGTAGCACAGTTTACTATTTTTAGCAGTTTTTTGGGTCCTGAACTTCCGGAGCCATTTTGAGGCCCTAAACGATGTTTTTTGGGAAAAATAGGAGCAACATGGGACCATGGATTGATGTTTCTTTTTCCAAAGTTTTAGTTCTCAGATATATCTTTCTAACGAGATACTGTATGCATCAAACGAAGATCATATGCCAAAGTTACAACCCCAGGAAGTTGATGTACCAATTTACCCAAACAGGGCCCACAGTTTGGCGTTTCATCTTCTAGGGTTAAGTTTTTGTGTGTTTAGTATTTTACATTGTTTCTCAACAATATATAGGCCTTCGAGTCTCATTGTAACATAGTTTAAAGGCATGTAGCCGCCACATCTCTTCTCAAAGATAAGCTACCATTTCCCTAGCTGGTTTATTTCCATTTATGTTTGTAAGCATATTTCAGTATTTTACATTAATGAAATGAAGTATTATTTCCATTGAATCTTTGTGTATATGGTTATCTTTGTATTTTTTTGCATTCCTATTTAAATCCGGATCAGATATTCTTATATGCACCAACATTTTGTTACATCAAGTTACTGGCACTAAGAAAAAGTAGACACCCATCCCTTGATTTACAGGTACCAACCTGTAGGAGACATGTATCCCTTGATTTACATGCACCAAAGGAGAGACCTATCCCATGATTTTATAGGTGCCAACCTAAAGGAGACACCGATCACCTGATTTGTAAAAAAACTGTGTTTTATCCTCGTTTGTAAAAAATATGTGTTTTATCCTGATTGGTTCTTCTCAACTCTGTACATTGAACTTTGTTCTATTTTTTATAGTTCTACTTTGTGTTATAATTCTATTTTCCACTCTAATATAGTGAGAGAAACCTAATATTAACATACCTCAGTTGTTGGCCAGCGTGCATTCCCTTTCATCCTTTATTTTCCTTTTATGGCTCTTACAATGAAGTTATTACATGTTATAGGGGTGAAATTACATAATTGAGTAATTTATCATAATTATTTTGTCACAATTTCATAATTATGAAATAATAATAATTTCATAAATGAGAGAAAGGTTCTCAAGTTTGTCATTCCCAATGAGATCAACTTGACCTACTTGTGTATGAGTTGGCTAGGATTCCATTATTGTAGAAATTTCCTAACTTCTCAAGCCCCTAGGGTTTAGATACATTCTCTGGGGGGATAGAATGAACCTATATAATTTGACATTGTCAAGATGAAAGGGGCTAGATTTGGCTAAATTGAGTTAGATCCAAGTCTATTTAGTTAGAATTTGTGAGAGAGCTCTGCCATATTGTTTGGGTTCTTGGAGACTATCTCAATGGGGAGACTAGGATTGAAAGCTAAAGAGGAGGAATCTCATATTGAAGGTATATTATATCATTTTTATTTATTAATGAAAGTTGATTCCTTCCCACCATATTGATATTTTTTTCTCTTATATGTTATGCATTGGATTTCAATTGTTCTCATGCTATAGATTTTGCAAGATATGTTGTTGGGTATATTTATTGGTTGAATGTGTGCATGTCCTCGACATTTGAAGGCTACAAGTGCAATCATTTTTGGTGAATCTCTCAAGTTGGTTTCATCAATTAAAAACCTCTTCAATTAAGAGGTACACTCCATTTTCAATCCTTTGTAATGATTGTGTGCATTTGTTAGGGATTTGTTTAATCACACTTTTATCATGTATGGTATGGTGGATTTTAGGTAAAATCCATGAATTAATAGCTCCTTGTACTAGATTCATTTTTTGTACAATAGAATTGGTGATTCGACTGGTGAGTCTAACTATAGTGTTGTGCCTCTCCTCTTTTTTCTTTAGATCTTGGTTTTCTATTAGTTTATGAGTCTTTCTCTTTTGTTTTCGACCTAATTTGAATGTTCTTTAGGCCAATTTGTTTTAGAAATAGATAAATTTGGTCCAGATTTAATTTTTCTATGTGTATTGGCCCAAAGATGTAGGTTGTAAAAGAAAATCAGAGTCTTTTCAGTAAATACACGTGTTGCGCACTATAAAATTGCATCTTATGATGTCTATTGCTCACAATCAATTTACACATTTCTTGAAATTTGAGTTTTTTGAAGGGTTTTTCCTTATATCTCTTTCTCATTTTTTATATTTTTCTCTACTGTCTATATAGGTTGATATCTATATCATATCTGCTTCTAAAATTTTGTATTTTTATTGGATCCAATTGGTTTTACAATTTTGGTGTTTCCATCAAGGTTGTTTTTCTCCATTTTGGTTTCTTTCTTTAGCACTATTTTCCTCTATTTGTTATGGTTGTGAAAAATCAAATCTGAGAGGTCTGGTTATGTCTTTTCCATCTATTAATATGATTGGACCATAAAAATTACCTTTTTTTCCAACCTCTCATGACTTGTCCGTAAATTAGTGTTTGGTTTTGAACCTTTGTAGATCATTGTTGTTGCATGAGTTTTGTTGTCTCCATTGAAATACAGTTCTAAAACTTTCTTTTCACTTCCTCTTTCAATTTATCCATGTGTGATAAACTATTTTTGGTAATATTTTTGTTTGCAAAGGCAAGTTTTTTCTTTTGAGTGCTTTTTATTCTTTCTTGGTTTTAGTTTGAAACCTTTTTATGTTTGTTCTTATGTTCTTTTTGGGTAATTTTTCTTTATGAATTTAGTAAATTTTAGGAGTGAAAATTGAGAGTGTGTGAGGTTGTTGTCTTTATTTTTAAAAGGAAGGGACTCTATTCCCTTATGTAGATATCTTTCATTGAATGAAAATGAAAAAAGAATGTCTTTCCATATAGCTTGCATTAGGATTGCGTTTTGAGTGTTTACACAACATAGTAGTTGCACACCACTTCCTTTGAGTAAATAACAACCCATATAATAAATGCTTAATAAAATTTACTCAACATATTTCTTTTCTTTGGTAACACATGCATAGTAGCTAAAGCTAGGGTCTTGGATTAGGGGAGTGAGATAAACTCTCCAAGACCATGAGAATAAACCTAGTATCTCGAATTAGTTAGAGAAAATCCATTTGTAGTGGCACATTGCCTGGGAATCCCTTCACACACAAGGGTCAATCAAGAGGTCACATTGATCCCAATAGAGTGATCTACCTTTCTTCATTGGTCTTGGTGGCATTGGTTTGCACATATTACTTGGGGATATTCTTGAGAGGCATCTGACTCATTTTGAGAAATATCTCTAGATGTTTCAGGCTTAGCTTCCATGCCCTTACATGTAGACTTGATTGATGACTATTCACCCAAGTTAGGTTGTTATACATAGTATTCTTAGTGGTTGTAATATTAGGTATCATACATCGACAATGGTGACGAGGACATCGTTTTTGTGCCTAGGTAATTATTAGTCAAGACTCACTTGGTTCTCTAGGGGGTTACCCCATTACTCATAAGGTTACTTAGCTCCAGGAGTAAGAGTTTCTATGTGTCGAAAATGCAACAAGAAAATCTTGATTTAATTTTTTCCTTGAACCAAATTAGGAATACAATTGTAACTCTACACCACAAGATAACTTGTACAAGTTAACTAATTTAATTTTACTTAGTTGGCTTAGTTAATTCGAGTTGAGGGTCTAACATGAGTTATGTAGAGTGTCTCCTACTTTATAGGAGAGCTGGTTGAGTTTGTTTTGAGTTGTAATTAATTAATTTAGTTTAACTGAGTTAAAGTCAATTAAAATAGTTCCAACTGATGGAGGAACTAGTAGGGGGTCAAATAGTGAGGTGCTGTTTCATGTGTTAAAACAATTAAATGATGATTCACTCATAAATAACTCATATGAGAGTTACAGAGTTGAGATTAGAGTTCAAGGGAAATTTACTATAATTTGTATAATCATCCAAATTGTATGAGTGGTGAATGCAGTTAAATAAAAGCTTATGCGTATTGCGCAATTAATATTGAGGAATTTCCCTAATTAATAGGGGTTTAATTCCCAAGGAAAAAATGCAAGGAAATAAGGATTTGGGAAAGATAAATTTGGTTAAGTATTGCCCTGGGATTTTCTAGGAAGCTGTGAGATAGATAGAGATAATGCAAAGGTTGCTTGGGCATGGGTAAACCATTATAATCTTCTCATATTTTTTTGCTAATGTGATATACAGATAGTAGGGGTTTTTAGCTGTGGATTTCCCCAGGAAATCATTGTGTAATGTGTTGATTGAATTATTTCTCTTGTAAGATTCGTGATTTCTCAATCGATAAATTATTTATGCTAATGAGTAGAGTAGATTCAAGTCTTTTGTTTTAGAAAATTACATAGGCATTTTGAATCTACAAGGAATTTCTACATGGTATCAGAGCAGAAATCATGCTAGAAGAGGAGAATACGAATTTTTCTTTGCAGGTGAAATTGAATTTTAACTATCATTCTTCAGAGGCAGAAGGATGTCATTCTACGAATATAGACTCGAATATGCCCTTGAGGGTGGTTTGAACTATATTTCTTTGAAGGATAGGATAGAGGAAGTGTTGGAAGAAAATGGGCTGAAGGAATTCATAGACAATGATATTCCTAAGCCTCCAACAACAAATGCTCAAGATCTGGCAGAGTGGAAGAAATGTGTTTGAAAGGTTAGAAGGATCATACTAGAAGAAGTTCGAGATAATATTGTCTCGAACCTCCACAATAAGGATACACCATATGCAATGTGGCAAGCCTTGATCGACTTGTTTCAGAACAACAGTGACCAGAGGAAGCTGTCACTTAAGGAAAAGATTTGGAAGATCAAGACGAGGAAGGGAAAAACAATACCAGAATACTTGAGCAGGTTCACCCAATGTTAGGATGAGCTTGGGAGTGTCAATATTACAGTTGTTGAAGATGATCTAGTCAACCTAACACTTCTAGGCCTTCCCAAGAGCTAGCACAACTACCAGGATTCCGTAAATGGGAGGGAGCACCTACCAAAGTGGGAGCGTTTGTTGTCCGACTTGGTGCAAGAAGAGATAAGGAAGATCATTAGAGATGGAAGATCATCCAAGCATGATGATGAGGAGAATTGCACCTTAGATGGAAAGGTGAATAAAGGGAAAGCAAAGAAATTCCAATCCAAAGGAGATTCTAATCAGGGTAGCCAGAAGAAGGACTTGTCGAATATTAAATATTTTCACTATCATGAGCCGGGACACTATGCCACTAAGTGTTCACACAAGAAGGTTGACAATAAGTGCTTAGGAGGATTGACAGGTGAAGCTTTTGCTTCAAAATTCATGTTGGATTTCAACCTCATTTCTTGCATGGTGACATCGGTGATGGGTAGTGTGTGGTATCTCGATAGTGGATCCTCGTTCCATATGAATGTCAACAAAGAATTTTTTAGTGATTTGGAGGAGAAGAACCTCCATATGCACATCGAAATGGGAGATGATAGAAGGTATAGTGTGAATGACATTAGTAATATTACTTTTCATAGGGAGTCTATTTATCCTCTCACATTAAAAGATGTCATGTATGTTCTGGGTTTGAAGAAGAATTTAGTTTCATTTGCTATGTTGGAGTACTGTGGCTACAATGTGATATTTAGCAAAGGAAAGGCTTTCCTTTGTGACATAGCCTCGGGACAACTGAACCAAATTAGGGTTTGAGTGAAGAACCTATACAAATTGGATGTAGAAGATTGTGTAACATCAAGCACAAAAGCAGAGAAGGTGCAAAGATGAGACAACCATGAATTATGCCATAGAATATTGAGCCATCTTCAACATGGAGCTTTGAAGAGCATGCAACATATTTCTACAGGACTTCCCAAGGGTGCACTAGAGTAGAAAGATACATGCAAAGGGTGTCCATTGACGAAGTACACCCAAGCCACCTTTCATAATAAGGATAGTTGAGCACAAGAGATCCTTGAAATATTTCACTCAGATGTGTGTCGACCATTCTCGATAGCCTCCATGGCCAAGCACATGTATTATGCAATATTTGTAGATGATTTCTCATGTAAGTGATGGATTTTATTCATGTAGAAGAAAAATCACACGTTCTCTAAATTATTCTAATTTAAAGCACTTGTTGAGAAAGACACTGGAAGGAAAGTGAAGGCCCTTAGGAGCGATAACGATGGAGAATATGTGTTGAATGAATTAAAAAAATCATATCCATTAGAAGGCATTTGATGAGATTTAATAGCACCCTATAACCCACAAAATAATGGGGTGGCTGAAAGGAAGAACATAAGTATTGTCGGAGTTGCACAAGAGATGTTACATGATCAGGGCCTACCATTACACTTGTGGGCTGAAGCATGCAACACAACTGTATATTTGCAGTACAGGAGTCCTCATTGGATTCTTGGGATGATTACACCAGAAGAAGCTTTTACAGGTAAGAAACTAGTTGTGGCACACTTTAGGATCTTTGGTTCATCTATTTACTGTTATGTTACCAAGGACGCAAGGAAAGAGATAAAACTAGCAACTGAGTTGGGCATATCTGTGGGGTACATGGATACACCTCACAACTATTGGGTGTACCTTCCATCTCATGGGATGAAAATGATTCGTAGATATGTGAAGTTCGATGAAGAGAAGGCCATGAGACATTCCCTTGAGAGGGAGGTTCAGCTTTATGCAGATGAGGATATTTTAGCTCCAAAATAAGAGCCTCAAGATGATGTGGAGTAGCCACATGTAGAGTAGTAGAGAGTGGAAGTACCCACTCATTCAAAGACTTCCAGAGATGGAAGGAAAAGCACCAAAGAAGCTAACATATTGAAGCATGATGCTAGAGAGAACGTGGGATCACCCACATCACATCATAGGTAGATGAGGTCACCAGATTGGTACACTTGCTACATGACTCTGATGAGTGAGAGTGTAGAGATGAATCCATCCTCATTTGAGGAAGAATGGAAACACCTAGTATGGTTTGATCCCATGGTATAGGATTATGACTCCAATATTAGAAACAATGTTTAGGAAGTGGTCCCAAGACCAACAGACAAGTCACTGGTGAGTTCCAGATGGCTTTAAAACTTAAAGCAAGCATTAGATGGGAGTATTGATAAACACAAGGCTAGATTTGTGGCCAGAGGGTTCTCTTAGGTGGAGGGAAATGATTACAAGGATACGTTTTCTCTAGTAGTAAGGTACTCTTGAACCATATCTATTCTAACACTTTCAATAGATATGGGATGGAATATACATAAACTAGATGTTAATACAACATTCCTCAACAAAGTGATTGAGGAAGAGGTGTAAATTGAGCAACTAGAAGGATTTGAGACCTTCAATAAAGATTCGCATGTGTGCAGACTCAAGCAAGCACTATATGGATTGAAACAAACACCCCGTGCTTGGTACCCCATTCTTGATAGCTATTTCACTAGGTTGGGCTTCACCAAAAGTGAAGCAGATGAAAACCTTTAACATATTGTGGTTGAAGGTAAATTAATGATAATATTATTATATGTTGATGATTTAATTCTAATAGGCGATGAGAAGATGAAAAATCTTACAAAGAGGATCTTGCGAGAGAATTCGAGATGAAGCACCTGGGGCTAATGCATCATTTCCTTATATGGAAGTATGGAAAGGAGATGAGAAACTGTTTGTATCTCAGGGAAAGTATTCCAACGAGATACTGAAGAAGTTCCACATGGAGAGAAACAAACCCATGGAGACTCCTCTAGCAGGAAATATGAGGAAGGAAGATGCTACTTCAGGTGACATAGTGGAGGCTACTATTTACAGCCATCTTTTGGGTTCACTTATGTATTTGGTGAACACACGACTGAACATATGTTTTGTAGTTAACTAGCTTAGTCAAGCAATTATTAAGCCAGCCAGTGGAAGGAAACTAAATTTGTGTTGAGATACCTCAAAGGCACCACTTAGTTTGGTCTTTGGTAAAGTGAGTAGAGGGAGTGAAGTTGCAAGGCTTCACAAATGCATATTGATCAGGGAGTCCATCTGATAGGAAGAACACATCAGGGGGAATCTTCAGTATTGGGTCAACAATAGTTTCTAGGTATAGTAGAAAGAAAAGATCAGTTGCACTTAGTTCGACAGAAGCAGAGTACATGGCTGTTATTCAAGAAACTTGTGAGGCTATCTAGATGAGGAATATCCTTGTTGGGTTATTTGGTCAGCAAATAGATCCTATAATGATTTACTATGACAATTAGAGGTTTATCAAACTCTCTGAGAATCTAGTTTTTCATGATCAGTCCAAGCATATCGACATCTGATATCACCATCTATGAGATTGTGTGCAGAGGAGAATTATGTTTCTGGAGTACATTCCTACAGAGGAACATGATGTATACATCTTAAATAAGGAATTGTCAAGAGGAAATTTGAGTTCCAAAGAGGAAAGGTTGGGGTATCTAATAATCCATTTCTTGTTGAGAGGGAGTGGTGAAAATGCAACAAGAAAATCCTAATTTAATTTTGTCCTTGAATTAAATTAGGAATAAAATTGTAATTCCACATCACAAGACAACTTGTATGAGTTAACTAAGTTAATTTGACTTAGTTGGCTTAGTTAATTGAATTTGAGGGTCTAACTTGAGTCATGTTATTGGCTTATTGGGCCTTTACCTAGATTCGGAAGAGTTATTAGCCAAACAAATCTCGTAGCTACCGGCCCTTTCAGCAACAGCCCGCGGAGACTCACCCGAGGTAGTAGGGGAGGGTGCTGCAACCAGGTTTCCGCACCCTTGGGATGTCTTGATGTGGTCTAGAGGGGTCACGAACTGTTCTGTGGCCTTTCACCACTCTGTATTATTATCGGGCTTTTGTGTAGATCTGTGCGGGTGTACTTTCTTATTATTATAGACCTGATGTTCTTGTTACAGTCTTTAAGTAAACATTTAACAATAAAACCCAGTGCATGCAATTATAAAAAGATATAAACGCATATAAAAAATGCATAAACGAGAACACAATAGATCCACAATACTTCATAAACTTATATTTATTGAAATCTTCCATCAATACAACCAGATCTGCCCTATGCACTCAGCTGTAGGGGTCTACGCACACAATTGCAGACTCTACCAAGCCTCTGCACACACAGTTGTGGACTCTACCAAGCCTCTGTGAACACAGCCGCAGATCCTCTATCTATGTACCAACACCCTTGACTCAAACTTACAAATGCCGATAATACTGTCTTCACAAACCCATAACACCAAGATCCAAAACAAAAACTTCTCCAAAAACTAGCCTCTAGCCATAGAGCCTTGCTCTATTTATACATTCCCATGGTCCACGGACCATGGGCAGGCTAACTCACTTCCTATTATTTTTCATTATTCTCATGCAGACAACCATTTGACTTGACTCATTACAATTCACACTCTGCGCACTTCGCGAAGTCTTTACAATACATCTTCCAAAAATTGTAGACTTTGAGTCCCAAAACCATTATGCGGGGCCTCTGCTACCCAACAGACACCCAACACAACCAACATGACATTTTCCGAGTCACTCAGCTGGTGTAGCAATCTTTATGCAAAGGTCATGTGACAACCTCTGTGCTTCGCTTACACTTGCAACAAGTTCTTCTGCCATTTGCTGTACTTGTTCTATGCGAGCCATCAATGCATCAGTATCTGCTTTAGTCACCTGTCCAGGTACATATGTTGCTTGCATATGGGCCACCTTTCACTTGATGGTGGTGTAAACCCTGAATGCCTCATCAAGCCAAGGCTGGATTCGTTCTTTAATCACTGGTGCTTTCTGTCGAGTGGCATCAGCCTGTATCTTAAGACCCTGAGCCTCCTTCATTTTGGCCAAACACTGCGTAATAGAAATTGTCTACATGGTCCCCCTGACATTATCATAGGCTTGTTGTAGCTCCCTTGCCTTTGTTTCCAACCGTTGTAAGGTTGGATCCTCTTGTAGGGACGTGAGTGTAATAAGTGATTGATCCAACACATCAGAGCACTCCTACATAGCACGTGCTATTGTTTCTTGTCCAGATTGAATGATGCCTCTCCACTATTCGGTGACCTCCGGTGGTGTAGAAGGCTGTGCTTTGAGTTTTAGCTATGTGATCTGCAAGTTGAGAGCCAACGGAATCCTCCCAACCTCCTCCTTTGCTTCACAGAACCCACTAGCCAACTTGTGGATTCGTATGAGAACAGGAAACTCAGCCGCAATCTCTAGGTCAGGGGCACGTAAACATGCTTCCCTTACAAGTTGCTCTAACTGTTGATTCTGTGCGACCGCTTCATCCCATTGGTAGCTCAACTATTCTATATTAATTTTCTACTTACTAAGTACCTATACCACACATTCTTCCCTGGCGCTGAGCTCCATCATTGTTCTGTCTTGGAGCTGGTACAAGGTTTTGAGTGGGAGAGCAGCCAAATTTAATCCAAGCCTTGTAAGCTGGCCCACTACAACTCTGTCCACTGTATTTTCTATTATCAACACTCCTACTGGGAGCGCAATAGTATTAGCCATTTGGGCCTTTAAGAGCTGCTTAGTGGCTGACATACCCGTAACTCCACAAGTAGTGATGGTTCCCAACTGCGAGGCCCGTGCCCCAAGTTCCTGTATCTGCACGTGGAGAGCCCCTAACAAAATCTGTTGCTCCGACATGGCCTCGTTGATTGCTTCTAGGGTGACTTTGTGAACTGTGTTCCCTATGTCACCTAGGTCACCCTCGGTCAATGTGGTAAGTTCTCCATTCCATTTAGATGCCTTGGAATTCTTCCGCGGCTCCATCTATTCTGTTGGCTGTAGTCATTTTAAGGGCGAACCCGTGGTGGTTGGCGCCATTTCTTCCATCCCTATATCTGTGGTTGGCTCTATGGTCACCTTCGGACCACTTTCATCCTTTGTCGTTGCAGCCCCTTCTATGGGTGCCTTACCTATAGAATCCTGCGTTGCCTCCTAGGCCGCCCGTACTTCTGCAATGTGTTGTTCATTCCTCTTTTGTTGTGCTACGTGCTTAGCTTCAGCCTTCTATTTTTGGATAGTGGTTTCATCGTGCCCCACTATGTTAGGTTCGTGCCACTCTGGTGGCCAGGTACCTAATACTGCAAAGACAACCTCGTCAATGGTAATGAAGGGAAGTGTGGACCACATCTGATCTAGGTCCTTATGCACCGGGATGTATACATGGTGCATGTTTACCTTAAACTCAGCGATGTTCTTCAGTCTGTCATTTGTCTCGTCAAATAGACAGGGTTGTTGGTTGATCCATTGTCCGAAGTTTGCTTCAATTAGTATCTTGAAAATCTTGATGCCCCGGATTCTTGTAGCGTCCCTTGTTGCCTAGAGTGACGCGTATTTGGCAGCTTTTGGCCAATCCTTGTCCAAGGAAGGGAACTGGCTATCTTTGGGTAGTTGACGTGTGACCAACTTGATGGATAAAAACAACCATGCATAGTGGAAGGTCTTACCCTCCTCTTGGACCTCCCTGTAGTTGGTTAGGAATTCATCGCAGAGGAACTACACCCAATTGAACTGTTCCCCTTCTGCGCACTGCTCCGCTAGTGCGATGACTATCGCTAGGACCTTGTTGGCGCAACATTTCTGCATCACTTTTCCTACTAGAAACTGGTTAGCAGCATGAACCCCTTTGTTCAGAATATTGTCAATAGCATACCCTCACTGCTTCTTCTGCAATTTGTATTTATTTTTCAAGGTTTCCATCATTGTCACATCGCCACTCATAGCAACTATTTCCATGGGGTCCCTGCCTTCACAGGGAAGCTACGTGATATTGTGAATAAGTTCGGTCGTGATGGGAATGGGTTTATCTATCCATAAGTATCCATAATGTACCAAACATAGCAGTTGTTAGATGACCAATATTGTGATGGAGTCCCATTGAAAATGTGGAATGGATAGGAGACAGAGTAACCTAGCTTCCTCCACCTTCTGTAGCCACTCCTTCTATTGAAGGGTTGTAACAGTTCCCTCCACACTTTGCTCCATTAGTTCACTGGTCGCCAAATGGGGAAACTTATCGGTATCTGCAAGGTCCCAGTCTTCAAACTTCATAACCGAGATGCGGCTAGTTGATGTTCCTTTGAGCGGAACCTCTTTAGGGAGGAACATGGTGATGAGTATGTTGTCAACATACATTTGTAGGGCCCTTGGCCTTCCCTTTGCTTGGAGGAACATACTTGGGTCATCTAACTGGCTAGATATCTTCTTTTCCGTCTTCGTCTGGTTCTATTTCTTCAACATAGGTTGGAGGTTACTCTTCCTCATCCTTGCTTTCAATAGTAACAACTTTGCCCTTTTCTTCCTTGTGAGCTTGCTAAATCACCAATTTCACGGCAACATCCTTACTGGTCCTGGTATCTAGGGATCCTTCTTGGTCCACAACATCCTGGGTGATTTAGGGATTTTGGCTGCCTGTGGCATAGGAATCTTTGGAACCTCCTTGGTGGGGGTTATCATCCTAAGTAATGACTCTTGCAATTCCTTTGGCAATTCCTAAAACCACAGGCTTTCTTTCATTAGTTTTTCATTCATCTTGCTCCTCTTGGTTTGAACCCAGGGCGTCCTATTCTTTGAATGATCAAGCTTTGTTGTGTGTTGCTTCACTTGTTTGTTATATACGATTTTGAATTCAAATTCAGCCTTTCACCCTATTTGTGGCTCATTAATGTGATCTTGGCAGTTACCCCTGTGCCTTAATTTCCCACTTCCTGCTCCTCAGTGTCTTAAATGGGACATCTTATCATGAACAATAACTACAACGGTTGCCTTCCACCCCTCCCACGCGACAACACAACCCCTGGTACGCAGGTGCGTTCTATGCTTTTGACTGGCCTTGTGCACCATGGTTGAATCGTGCAACTTTCCTGTAGCTTGTTTTATAGTCTCATGCCCTCTTTCAATTGCATGGAGCACTAAGACTGGGCATCCTACAAATAGTCAGGTGGTCACACCTTTCATGCGAGCTTTCCTTTTCCCTGCTAGCCCAGGCTGCAGGCACCCTTCACGTACCTTTAAATTTAGTAGCTTATTGCGGTTTGTACTCCCTTGTTCAGTAGGCTGCAGTCACAACCATGATAGCAGGATCACGGCTTGTGCTAGGATCGTAGGAGGGTCGGCCAGGTCCGGTCCCTTCCTTTGTGTGCTCACACGGCTTATTTGTGTGTCTCCTATTTTTATTTTGTCAATTTCTTCGCCCAGCCTTACACTTTTCCTTCTTAGCCTTGCCCCTCTTTCCTCCAATTCATGAAGTCTTAGGCTACCGCGTCAAATGGCTTCCTGAAACCACCAGATCCCTTCATCCAGGTCTATTCGTTCAGGTCAAACAACAGGGGTAGTGGTCAGGTAAATTCTCTTTACTTCCCGTCCAACCATGGATAGAGTTTCCTTGGCACATCATGCTCTGTTTATAGTCATATCAACCCAGCGAACCCTTGTTACACACATATTTAGTTGGTTCAATGGTTGCGCATCATACCACCATGTCCGTTGCTGTAGATGG
The DNA here is from genome assembly GCA_000404065.3 of Pinus taeda. NCBI lineage: Eukaryota > Viridiplantae > Streptophyta > Pinopsida > Pinales > Pinaceae > Pinus > Pinus taeda. The sequence continues at coordinate 13,546 of APFE030145017.1, read as the reverse complement.
GTGGCCGTCGTGTTCCATCGTGGTTGCCTTGGTTGCGTTCGCTGCGCACGTCCTCCAATCCGTACCCAGAATCGCCTTCTACCTCTGCACTCATTCCTCCTCATCTTCCTTTGTGCACATCACCCTGGTGTGATTGCCATGCGTGGTGCCTCTTCCATCACCCCCTGTAGCTTTAGCCTTATAAAGTTTTGCAAGGGTTGACAAAATCCTCCTCCTTTTTGGTGCCATTGTCCGTTGGCTATTGCCGTGCCTCAGTTGTCATGCGTCATAGTGATCTAATTATCATGTTACAATTGACTGTTATGACTTCATGCAATTGGTTCTACCACTGTTTGATCTCCTCGTCCGAATCTGAGGTGCAGGAACTATCGCACTCCCATGAGATTCTCCCATCTGTTTTGGGATTCACCTAATCTTGGTCTTGCACTATTGTCTGGTAGATGCAGTCCAGTTCATCGTCATTGTCCTCATCGCGCACCGGTTCGGTGTAGCACGCTCTTTTAGCTTGGTCCTATTAGCCTTGAGGTGCAGCACTACTAAGTTTGAAGATTAAAGGAAGAACATGGTTTGCTTTACTGTCTTGGAAAGGGCCCCCACACATTCCATCACTCCACTTTCCCCACTCTTTCACTTACATTCTATCCTGCTCATATCTTAACCCAACCCTCACTTCATAACAAAACCCTCTTTTGCCTTAGCCCTAAATAAATTAACCCAAAACCTCGAAAAACCTTACCTTTCCATCCATATGCACCCTTCACAAATTTCTCGAAGACATCATGTACCTTCATGCTCCCTTCACCATTGATCTCTCCAGCCGATCTTATAGCTCACATTTCACCCAATCAACGAGACATGCTTGATCAATCTTCGCCATTAGATCACTCCCACTAGATCTAATGGATATCGCTCTTATCGCGTGGGCAAATAGTGAGAGGATTACCCACTCGATAAAGGTGGTTTCTCTCTCTCCTCCTCTGCTATGTGGCATGGAGTGAGTGTCATTGGGTGGACTCCACCCTTTACCGCGTACAGCTCGATAAGCGCCTGATAAAAACTATAACCACCCAAACCAAACCACCCCTCGGGTGATATTATCTGAGCACCTCCCCCACCCGATAGCTATCCAATCTATCCACTTCTTCCATCCATTTCTTCTGATCCAGTGGCCCTCATTCATGATCGCTCGCGCTTTTCCTTTTCCACCCTACCATTACTCTATCCATATGATTTAAATTCATACAACAATTACCCACTTTTCCTTCGCCATCTTGCCATTACTCTGTTCTTCCTAAGTAGCACATCCAGCCACCCATGCACCTCATACTCTACTTCCTACCAGTTACCTGAGGAGGAAGGTGGTTGACTCTGTCAGTATTGTGAAAGTTAGGCTGCTGAACTAAATTAACAGAAAGTATGGCCGAACAAGGGAGGACACAACATGATACAAGCAAACAGAATTAAACAGTCATGGAGCCTCACTGGCGCAATCAAGCCAGCCACCTAACAGGGCTGTGTTGTACCATAATTAATTACCTTTTTCATGATGGAAGGAAAATTGTGTCCTTGTACGCAATTGGGTAGTTAAAGATAGTGGGCATAGATTAAGGCACCTAGAGCCCTAAAAATATCGAGGGAATTGTAAATAGCTATAAATAGTTGAAAGCAAGATGTAATCATGGTTCAACTTCTAGAGACTATAGAGACTTTTCTACTCAATATTCTCATCTTCATTCATCAGTAATACAAGCTTCTTTTGCTATCATATGTTCAATATCCTAATTTCTCTTATGTTCTAAGCTTGCACTTGAACAGGCCATTCAAGTTTCTTTTGTGTCTAATGCTAGATAAATGTCATCTTATCTCTACATTGATGTATTAGATTTGCAAGTTTCATTTACTTTCTGTAGCTAGCCATCATATGTTTATATATGTATCTACTGGTATGGTTAGTATTCTCCATTCATTCACCTAATCTACAAACTATTAAGAATTGGTGGTCTAAAGCCTTATAGGTTGAGGGTATTCATGCATGTCTTGAGTAATAACAGAGTTAAAGTGGTTACTCGGCTTGATCCAGACCATTTTTTATTCCAATAGTTCAGAGAACAATATTGAAGATTATATGTTACCAGGCATCTCAGAGCTGCAACCTAGGAGAGTTTCCTGGAGTGATAACATAATTGGTGTTGTTACCAGGGAGAGGAGATTGAAGTTCAGCCTCCCTGGGATATGACATAGATCCAGATTTGATGATAGAAAAAGTCTGGACACTACTCTATTTGTAATCATCTATTTGTCGACTCTACTCGAGGACGAACCTCGTGGTGACTCCACTCCATAATTATGGCTTAGTTTGGAAGGCATACTCAGAGAAATCCTCAGAAGTCACAAGCTGACCGAGTACTTGACTGTTATAGACATATTTGGGCATTGCAACCCCAATCACATATGTCCATAAAACCAAGGGCTTCTAAATCCCTAAAAGTGTTGTTTCATACCCTAAAGAAGCAAGGTCAGCTAATTACATCATCTCCCAGAAGTTCTCCATGAAAAACTACTCAGAACTGGTCAAAACTGGACCATACAGACTGCTCAGTGCTAAGGGTGAAATGCATCTCACCTGCCACATGCAAAAAGTGCAATGCATACTGAAAAGCCCTTCTATGGGGTGCAATGGGCGAGAGTAGACAAATCACAGAGACAGTTTGCAAGGTGGATGAACATGGAATCTTCTAGAAACTTCTCCTGTGACACTTGCCTCTCTGAATTCGCCCAGGGATGAGTTAGAGATCATGAAATCTCCAAGTGGAATTGAGAACTATCAGAGAAATGACACTAATCAAAAACCCAGAAGCTGACTCACCCAACTTCAAACATCTATATATGGATCCCTCATCCTAGAGATCCAAGGGGCTGGAATTTTGTATTTTGTAAGGAAGCGTTGTTGGTTTCTCTATGCAACATTGTTGGGTGATCTAAGCTTTTCATGAGGTGAAGAGGGCTTTCATGCTGGGAGGATGGCACTGGGTTAGACCAATGGGTTGTAATCCTCTCTTCTACTACTTCTATCAATAAAGCTATTTGAGTTTTCCTCCATATTCTTGTGTATCTCTGAATCTTGTATTGATATATGCATTTGTATGGTTAATAAAAATCTGATCCTATATTGTTTATGGTTATAGATCTCTATGCTTTGATGGTATTATGCTGCTTTGACTCTACAAGTGTTCTTTGAAGCAGGACAAGCGAGGAAAAGAGCAGAAAATATCTGTCAAAGGGGAGAGGAAACAAGCAAAGAGCCAAGTGAAAGACTGAGGTTGGTACTCTCTACTTCTCTCTCATCTATCTCTAATAAAGGAAAACAAAAGTAACTTTAGTTTGTTTGTTTCTAAGATAGCTACCTATCTTAGTGGGACTAGTAGCTCTGATGGACACTAGATTTCCCGATAACAAAATGGTGACTTCATTGGGGAGTGAATAACTTGTTTTCTTGTTTATATTTGTTTGCTTTATAAACTACAGATGGAGCCTGAAGTTAAGCCAGCTAGCCTTCGAACTACATTTGCTATGCAAGTGCAAAGTAGATCAATGCTGCTTTAGTCTTTCTCTGGGTTTTGTTTATAAACTGAACAATTGACTTGCAAACATCGTAAGTTCCCTGGTGGTAGCTCAAGTAACCTCATTAGATCAGCCCCTATACTTGGTATTTACTGACTATCATTGGCTCAACCTAAATCCATGAACTAAGATGAAAATTGTGACCAAAAACAAAGCTAAAGTCTCATCCCTGGACCATTGCACTATCTCCTTTTGACAGTCTGGATGCATCGCACCTCCCGTGTGATTTAGGTAAGATGCATCCCTATTTCCCTATGTTACAGGTGCAATGATCAAATAATACTGTTTTTGCCTCTAGATTTTGGTTTTTCTTCATTCTCTTCAGCTTTATTCAGGAGTTTTGCTGTTTATGATCAGTATACCACTGTTGAAACTCCCTTCCTTTGCATTATTCAGCCTCCATTGTACAAAGAAGTGTGAATGTTTTTATGTATTTTTCACCATTTACAGTTCTCCTTTACAAACAGTAGCTTAATCGAACTGTCATCTTTTGATTTGAAAGTGCCGCAAGTGTTGTTTTCAGTCAAAGAAAAGAATCTTCCTCTTTTTGATAGTCGATTACACTGTTACTCTTGTATTCGATTTGAATTAACAATATTTCAAGTGTCGAAAGCAGTTTTCAATTCAAAATCGCAAAGTTTCGTCCTTATCTTCCTTTCATCTTTTGAAAAGAAAATTGTTAGAACTGTCGCTTTGAAAAGATAATTTAGATTTGTACTTAGCATTATTTTTGTCATTCACACATTAAGAAAGCATAAAACAAATACATGCATGTGCATTTGCATTTAGACTGCTTGTAGAGATTGATTTAGGACAGTGCATCTTAGTGAATGCTCTCTGCTCTATGTTGAAAGGATTTTACTTCCCTCTCCTTAGTAGCTAAGATTTTCATTGCAAAAAGAAAGTAAATGTCTATTTATCATCTTAGATTGCATATTTAGGATTTGTATATCTACATCACGCGCTGAACCTTAAAGGCAAACTTCTTAAGAAAGATCAACTGTAAAATAAGTTTCAATGAACATAAAAATTCTTTAGAACCTAACGCACAACATTTAGAAGTCTAGGCTACAGATGTATTCTAGCATCGTAAAGCTTGATAACTATCGCTTTCATCATAGGTTGGGTGATTCCTCATCTTTGAGACGACAAGTGCCAGTACAGACTTGTGCTCCCATGTACCGTCGACTATATATCAGGAGACCACAATAAGCTATATCCTTTATCCTCAGGAAGCCATGTCTGTTGCCCTATCGATCGTAATGCACTGAACACAACATTCGGGAATATTGACTGTCGTATCGTAAAAAGTATTCTGTAGTTTTGTGATTGGTTTGGTAATCCCTCTATCTAGATTTCCAGAGTAGTCACTTTCATTCCTTTTTAGACTCCTTAAAAGAAAATGTCCATCTAAGCACTTGTCACTTCAAGCTCATTAAAAATGAAAAGTGACTAGAGTCATCTTTAGCTTTTTCTCGACTCTTAAAAATTGAAAAAGCAAGCTATGTCAAAGAATCATAAAATTCATTTAATTTGGAATAACATTTTCCCCTTTTTATTTTTATTTGATCAAGTAATCCGCAATCGTGGAAGAAATTCAATCAAAACCCTATCGTTCACGGAGACTAATGAGTCAACCGTCTTTGACTCCAGAAACAAACCATTCCGAGCCAAGCGAACTCGTTTAACTAGGTCAAATTCTCCTGGTTTGTTTGAAGCTTGTGTTTCAACATACTTAGAGACTTCGGTTACTCCAACTATTTCTGGTATCCCTGCCTCTACAGAAGAAGTTCTGCAGTTACAAGAGGACATTAGAACTGATCCTAGTGTAACGGTAAACACTTCTATTCCTGAACCAACTCCATTTGGGGTTGGTTCAGAAGGTGTTGCCCCTCCAGTACCTGTCGCTGCAGAGTCTATACCTTCTTCGGTACCAGAAATATTTTACGGACCTGATGGTCTACGTTTTCCACTTGGACTGATTGCTATAGAAGAAATTACGGAGGATCTTCCATCCAGTACTCCATTGCATTCTAGAACTGGGATCCACCTATATCCTTCTACTTCAGAACATAGTCTGCCTTCATCGCAAGTTCTTGTAGAATCGCTAGGAAGTCTTTTGGATAGACTCGATATGTTTGGACAACCATTCACATCTAGGACTGTGTCGTCTGATACAGCGACAACAGAACCACCTGCCGCCACTCCGACAATGTTTGTTGGTATACCATCTGTCCCAACTAGCTCTCAATCGCTATGTTAACACCCAGGTTGTTCCCTTTGACTCCAGTGGAATACGGCCGGGGTAACCACTAACCAATCTTTGGATTTCAACTTCTAGCCCAACTGTAATCAGAGAGGGCTCTCTCTTTAAGGTTTGTCTCTATTTTGTGGAGATTTTAGGCTAGTTATGAAGTAAGAGTTTTGGTTTATGTTTGGTTGAAAGGATGTCTTTCTGTACCTAAAGTGGAAATCTACAGATAATGTTAGTCCATTGGGCAATGGAGTCTGTGGCTACTGGTTTTTTGAAATCTTGAGTTGAGCAGCTAAAATTACAGGGCCATTTGAATACTTCATAAAACAAACTTGAAATTATGATGGTGAAATGTAAATAACCAGTGAAAAGCAATTAAGAATTTTCCACTAAGCTGGGGTGTGGGAAAGAGATATATTCCCTCAGGAGCAACTTGAATTCCTGAAAACAATAATCACTGTGAAAGATATAGTGTGAAAGGGCAGCAATTAAGAATTACACCTTTCTTACTATAACTGAAGAAAACATTTATAATAGCTTAGATTGAGTTCAGGGTAATCTGTGATTAAATCCTGGAACTATTCTTTTTCCTTGCCACTAACTGTAAAGCAAAGAAGCATGAAAGAGATATGAAAAGATAAAAAAACACATAACGAAGAGTTTCAGGGAAAACTTATTCTACCATGAAGTACGCAGGAATCCTGTAACATTCAGTTAAACACCACAATGCATCAAACAACATAGAGCTTTGGAAATTCCATCAGCTTTTGTATTACTTCTCTGAGAATTTACAGCAAAAGAACTCTATAAGAGAAATCAACAACCAACTCCAAACTCATGCGAGGGGAAATATATACAAATGTTTCATACAAACTATCTCAGGCATTGAGTCATCTGAGAAATAAATATTTTCACCAACTCGTACAGGAAATAGCAGATAAGAAGTCATTGCAGCTTTCAATACAACATGAATTCCCTTTAATTCTGTCAGAAGACTTTTTGACCTTTGGAGGTCATTGAGTAGGTTGAACGCTTTGTTATAAATGATGAATGACGTGTCTTTGCAGCTCTGCCCTCTTGTAGCTTTTCGGCCCTGTCACCTGTGACTGTCAGTGCTGCTGTGGTGGCCGAATAGTTTCGCTGAGTTGGCTCAGCCTCTTTTTCTCCATACCTGCTGATATATCAAAATTTTCCTGTGCATAACAACTTACATATTTAAATGGAAAAAACTTGATTACAGGCTCTGGTTTGACAGTATTAATTGTATCAATCTAGTCCAGACTTCCTGTGTGGGCAATTAATGTATTAAAATTGCCTCTATAGTCTCATCCGCCTCTGTATATTTATAGAAATTTGGAGGCACATCAAACAAGTGATTGATTTCATTCATGATAAAAAATAAGTTCTCTACCCTGTTGCAGAGATTCTGCCCTGATGCTGGCCCTGATTCTTCTGAAGTGCTGGGCTTTTCTGTAATCTGATTTGCAGCATAATTTTCATGGGAAAGTAGTCTTCCTGTGCTGCTCATTAAGTTAGGAAGACCTCTGTTCTGCAATGCTACAAATTTGTCCATGAATTTATTAATCTCTGTCTGCATATCCTAGCTTCTTCTCTCTAATGTCTGTACCAGGGTTCTTAGTGTTAGGACCCTTTTGACTATCGAAATGGTCTCAGTCCTGTTGGTAATTCCCATTGTGGCCAGCTGAGAACTTGTTCTGTGATTAAGCACATTGATCATTCTGTTGGTAGCCTCAGGTATATTTCCTAGAGATGCCCTTGCTCTTTGGATTTCCCTATGTGCTTTTCCAATGAGCTCCATCTCCTCATGAATAGTCTCAATATATTGCCACTGGTGAGTGATGGATTGGCCAATATTGGCCCATAGGACTGTCTTGAGCTCAGCTGTTACTTTATCAAGTGTGAGCTCTTTCTCCAGCTCATTTATCCTCCTTTTGAGAGTCTTTATCTCTCTTTCTTTCTCCGCTACGTTTTGCTTGGATTTATCATATCTTTCATTGAGCTTAGCCAAAGTTTCTTTGGCTTGATTCAGCTCTGTCATTTGGGCCTCCAAGACCTGAATTTCATTTCTGAGTTTCTGCATGTCAAGGATTTGAGCCTGCTCTGTAGTTGGTGCTGAGGTAGAGGGTGTTGTTTGCTCTGTCTGCTGAATGGGAGGGGCAGTGGTTTGAGGGGCTTCTTCCAGATTGATTGTTTCTGGAGGGGGCTGAGAAGTTTGGCCTGCCTATTTTTGTTGCAATGCTACCTGCAGTACAACTTCTGATTCTCCCAACTTTTCTTGTGTAAGGATGAGCTGTTTATATAGTGACACCAGCATAGTTGCTGCATCCTTGTCATGTCTCAGCTGGGCAACTTCTTCCTTAATGCTTCCATATCTGCATCCCTTAGCTTCAACAGCTCCTGCATAGCTTTGACATCCTTAGGATCATGCCCAAACTCTATTATGATGTCCTCCAAAGCTTTGATTCTATTGTCCTTTGCTTGAGAGGATGCTCTTTCCAACTCAATTTGGACAGTTGTGTTATTTAGGCTATTTTCTAGCCTGTAATTCACCAATGTTTTATCTGCCAAGGAGGCATATACCATCTCACCCGTTTGCTTATGTAATTCTATCTGATCCATCGGGTGGATGTCCTTGGCAAGGACCTCAAGGTTGGTCCTGATGTAGTCTGTAGCTGACTGTGGCTCATAATCATCTTGCCCTCCTTGACATCATAGGCAGACATAAGTCTTTGCTGGTTGGTGGGAGCCATTTTCAACAGATGATTATATAATTGTATCCTTATGGGCTCATTCCTCTTCTTTATGTCAATGAACTGCTGCTTGATGCTCATTTCACCTCCTCTTTGTTGGCTTGAGGAGCTAACTTCTCCTCCTGCTGTCCTCTCTTGTTCCTGTTGGAAGGAACTTGCAGAGGCCTCCATGCTAGGAGGGCCCATGCCCAAAGATTGCCCTATTGGCATTTCTTCCTCTGAAAGAGGATTCATTCTGTGCCTCTTTTCCCCTTGAGTTGTTGATGTTGTGAGGGGAGT
>APFE030145015.1:0-16678 GCA_000404065.3 Pinus taeda | reverse complement strand
TCTTTGTGCAATTATTTTGCTCCATCCAGTATCATGTTGTGAAACAGAATGCTGACGATGCATTTTATGAGCTGCAAAATCCTCAAGAACAAATTCAAGCTTATGTGTTTGATGTGGTTCAGAGCTTTGTTGGGCGTAAATTTGAACTTGCTTTGAAGCATGGGTTGAGACAGGGCCTTTTTGTTGTCACTTTGGCTCGGTTTGTAAGTTGTGTGAGACTCAATGCAAGGTTGGATGAATCAGTTTATAGTGTGAATAGCGTTGTACATCCTGGATTGCCTCTAGAAGAATTTTCTCAACTTGTTGCAAAAACCAATGCTGAATACTCTTATTTGCCTCCTATCAGTCGTGAGGATAACAAGTCACTAAGCATATCTTTTCAATCTCACTCTCAATCTGTTGGTAAAGAAGTCTCTAAAACTGCAGGATCTATACTCTCCGGTCATTGCTTGAACATTGACACGGATGTGTCAAGTGAATTGCATAAAAAGGTAGTTGAGGCCGCAAGGAGAGAAGGTGCAACCTGTGTGGATCATTGGTTCATTGGCTGCAGTGCAACACATGTTGTATGTGAGGGAGCATCAGTTCAAAAATATATAAGGTATGCGACGAACTTAGTAACGCCATTGTGGGTATTGAAGACAACAAGGGAGAGATTCATGCAGCGACTTGTTCATTTTTCTGCAGACCTGGCTAGACAAATTGCCATCATGTTGGATGATTCTCAAAGCAAGCATTTGATAAAGAGTACAAATAGGCATGGACGCGATAGTGGTAATACCTTGGCCATAGATGGAGCATATGATGAAAAAAGTATACAAAAAGAGGATGGTCTTCCATGTTCTTTGATGCACGTGATGATGGAAGACATTCTGAAGCCCTTAGTGGCATTTCAGAGGATGCAGTTTTAACTCAACCAATGAGAGAGAGTGAGAAACGAGAGGTAATTTACAAGGTTGCATTTTTGACAATATTATTTCCAATTGACCGATTTGGAGAGATGGGTCCATCAGCGAGGACTTTCTTCAGTGAGAAAGGCTTCACACGTTTGCAGATTTTAGACCATATCTACTCTTTTACCAGGAAAACTTGTCACCAGATGAAATAGAAGTAGCAATTCATACAGATTCAAAGCACGCAGATCGCCTTAGACTTCTGTATGCCAGCAACGAAGCATTAGATCTTGGTTATGTCCCAGTAAAGAGGAGTGAATTCCTTGGAAACTGAAGGAGTTTTGAAGCTTTGAAACAAGTTGACAGGGAGAACACTGGCCAGGTATATGAATTACGGCTTGGAGCATAATTTGCAGATTGTAAAACAAAGACTTCTACTGTATTGTATGGTGACTGTATCCTTTATGAGGGCTACTGGAAGGCGTTGCATATGCTTAGATCCTTCATTGTTTGCAAGAAGAAGAGCACTTGTTACAGATGTTGCTCGTGCATTCGACAAGGCAAAAAATGATCAGGTTTGATGAGAAGAGTGGCAACTTTTATGGCACAGAACTTGGACGTATAGATAGCCACTTCTACATTCAGTATGTTAGTGTTGAGACTTATAACGAGATGCTAAGATAGTGAGCTTATAAATCTTGTGGCTCACTCACCCGAGTTTGACAATATTATGGTCAGAGAGGAGGAGCATCATGAGCTAGAAACTTTACGCTACAGGTTATGCCCCTTGGAAGTGCAAGGTAGCCCTGAGGATGAATATGGGAAAATTTCTATTTTGATTCAGGCATATATATCATGTGGTACATTTGAAAAGTTTCTCATTAGTTGCAGATGCCAATTATATAAGTCAAAGCCTTGGTTGAAATTATGCATGTGGGAGGATGGCTGACAACAGGTTTGTATTGTTGAATTCTAAATCTCAGATGTTCAGGTTGTGGGGGATTATTTTGAAAAGGGAAATGCATCTCGAAGTACTGGTTCAACAGGTGCCAATGAGGAGTCTTCACGATCTCATGCTATATTACAGCTGGTTGTTAAGAGACACGTCAGTGAGATGAAAGGGGAAAACACAGTTGGGAAGCTTTCTTTTATTGACCTGGCCGGAAGCGAACGTGGTGCAGACTCAACGGACAATGACAGACAAACAAGGAGCAGAGAAGAATTTGGCGCACATCCTTGACACCTGGCCCTTCACTTCAGCCAAAAATAAACAAAGATATCTGTCACTAGAAGGATAGGATTCGTTTTCTTATCTATAACCTCAGTTAATCAGCGCTCCAAAGATTTCAAAAGAAACGAATTCGCCTATTTCGATCCTCAATTCTGATTTCATAGGATTTTTGCTCCAGATTTATCTCTTAATTGGCCAATTATCATAAGATTTAGAGAAACATTGTACCCTGTTTAGAGTAGTTGAAACGCCCTTTCATGATTTTTGTAATTGTTCAAACAGCGCCCGGATTGTGGGTCGATCTGTTGTTTTTGTTTTAGAATAGGTGAAAACCCACTTTCCTATTTTTGTAATTGCAGTTGAAACAGCACCGGGGCTGTGAGGTCGATTTGTTTTTCTCCTTAGCAGTATTGTATTTATGGTATTAAAAATTCATTTGAGAGAGAGAGGGGAGAGTTTTCTGAGTGCTGAGAGTGCTGGAGAGCAGAGCTTCATTGTACAGTCATTGGCAAGATTTTTAATGAAAATTTCACAGCTCTGACTTCTGAGATCCCTATGGTATGATAATTTAGCATAAGTTTTTCTCTTGTTTCATATGTAATTTGTTATGTTTCATTTCACTACATGATCATTTCTAACTAAGCAAATGAAGTGTTTAGGTAAGAATTCATGCCTGCCATGTTCTGCCTATAAGTTTGTTCATGTTTAATGTTTTCCTCTGTTTGACAAGGATTCATCTCCTATGCCCTTGTCAGCTCCTCACCAGTCTTGCCATCCCATTTAAATCTAAGTTTGATGCTAAATTTCTTGCCTACCTTGCCTTAGTCGATAATCTGTGTTGTTCATTATATTTCTCTATTCAAGCTGTGATTTTGCCCAAGCAGCCCAGAAAAACCCCGTCATTTTATTAAAAACCCCTTTTATCAATTTACTAGCCTAATATCTGTGTTACCTTGTGGGTCATCTCGCCATTGAAGATTTTACTGAGATTGACCGGAGAGAGCCTTCTCCTGCCCCGTAGGGCTAGCTACAAGGTTGAATGGTTTGATGTTGCCTTGAAGGTTTACCTTTCTCAGCCTGAGGTGAAATCTCAAGCGCTAACATAGCTCAAGCTCCCTCTCAAGGGAAACTCGCATGGCCTTCTCCCCATCGAATCTGACATCCCTATGAACCACTGTCATCCTACTAGTAAAAAAATACACTTGATAATTTTGAGGTGTATCAGTGTACCCCAAAAATATCCCCAACTCTGATGTCAGCTCAAGCTTCTTCTGTGCATCTTTGGTCACATGGAAATGTGTTGATGACCTAAAAATCCTGAAGTGACCAACATATGGCCTCTTACCGGAAAAATCCTCCTTGGTGTCTTCTTCCCAAAAATCTGATGTAGGCTATGGTTCTATAAATAAATTGTTGTGTTGCATGCCTCAGCCCACAAGTGTAGTGGTAGGCCTTGATCATGCAACATCGCTCGTGCTTCCCCTACAATGCTTTTGTTTTTCCTCTCGGTCGCCTCATTCTGCAATGGGTTATGGGGTGTCCTCAACTCCCGTTTAATCCCTTCTGCAACACAAAAGTTCTTAAACTCATTTGAGACATACTCACCACCATTATCACTCCTCATAGCTTTAAACTTCTTGCAAGACTCTTTCTCAACTAAGGCTTTAAATTCACAAAACTTTGTGAAAGTTTGATCCTTCTTCTACATGAAAAATATCCAACATTTATGAGAAAAGTCATCAACAAATCTAACATAATACCTATGTTTGGTCGTGGATGTTGTCAATAATGGTCCACACACATCTAAATGGACTTGCTCTAGAATTGCCTATGCTCGATTTTCTTTATCGTGAAAGGAAGCCTTGGTGTATTTTCCCAAAGTACACCCCTTGCATGTATCAACTTGCTCTAGCGTACCTTTGGGAAGACAAGTAGAGATCTTCTACATGATTTTCAAAGCCCCATGATGCAAGTGGCCCAATCTCCTATGCCACAACTCACCAACATCTCGGTTCTGCATCTCCTCTCCTTTCATGATCAAAGCAACATAATCCTCTACCTCCAGCTTATAGAGATTCTTAACTCGAATCCATATCTTCTTTACTTGACCCGTGGTTATATGTCGAAGGAGCGCCTTTCCTTTCGAGAAGATCACATCACAGCCTCCATTCTCCAACATGGAAATCGATACTAAGTTCTTCTTCAACCCGGGCACATACATAAATCCCTTAAGGTGATAGGAGCACTCTGCTCCCTCTGAAAAGTAATTGTGCCCCATCCAATAGCACTATACCTCTCATCGTCACCCATCTCGATATGCATTTGGAGATATTTCTCCTCGAGGTCACTGAACAGCTCCTTGTCACCAATCATGTGGAATGAAGCTCCACTGTCAAGGTACCATAAACTACCCATCTTTATTGACACCATGCATGCAATGAGAGTAAAGCCCAATTCTAATTGAGAGGCAAAAGCCTCACCCACTGCTCCTCCCAACGACTTCTTATTAGACTTCTTGAGCAGACAATTTGTAGTAAAATGACCCAACTGGTGACAATGAAAGCACTTAAATTTTGTCATGTATTTCTTCTTACCTCCATGGAAAGAATCTAATTTGGAATGGGACTCATTCCCTTTCCCTTTCCTTGCTTTACTCACTAAGGTACAATTTTCCTCATCATCAGTCTTTGATGAGGAACCATCTTTGGTGTTCCTTCTAATCTCCTCCTGCATCAAATATGACCACAGTCATTCCCAATCTGGTAGATTCTCTTTCCCATTCACAGAAACCTAATAGTTATTCCAAATCTTAGGAAGGCCTAAGAGAGCTAAGATCACCATATCATCCTCGGAAACGGTTATTCCAACGCTTCCAAGCTCATCACGATAGTGAGTGAACTTGGTCAAGTATTTTGAAATGCTCCTGTCTTTCTCCATCTTGATTTTTTGAAGTTTGTCTTTCAGTGCCAACTTCCTATGGTCACTTCTATTCTGGAATAGCTTTGTCAATGCTTTGCACATATCATACATAGTTTCCTTTCCATGGAGACTCCATACAATGTGATCTCGAACTTCCTCAAGGATTATCTGCTTCGCCTTCGCCACACACTTCTTCCATTTGGTTAAATTATGTGCATCTGATGTTGTTGGCTTAGGAATGTCTTGATTAATGAATTTCAAGCCATTATCCTCTAGCACAACCTCCATTCTATCCTTCCAGGCTATATATTCGAGCTGCCTTCGAAGGCATACTCGAGCCGCAAACCGTAGAACGCCATCTGCCGATCCTAAAGTATGTATTGCAAATTCAAGTTTCACCTATAACCCAAAACTCAAAACTTCAAAATCTCCTCTAAGATACTATCTTCAGCTCTGATACCATGTCGATTTTGTTGTAGATTCAATAGCTCATGTAATGTACTAAAACACAAGACAAGAATCTACTCTACTCTTTAAACAATAGAAACCAATGATCAATGAAAACAATTATCGACAAGAGGAAGATAATCAAATAAACATAACACAATTGTTTCTCTGGGGAATTCCACTGCTCAAAACCTTGACTATTTATTGCATTAATCAAAAATATGAGTGATAATACAAAGCTTGTTCTCACAAGAACAATTCTGCACGAGTTTGATCAACTACCTACCTCACTATCCCGCACTAACCAACACTTAGATAATTTATTTTACCTGCTGAGCCTATTTCCTTACGCAATTCCTGTGAAAATCAACCCATATTTAATGTGGGAAATCCTTCCTCAAAACTGTGCAATCCAAACTAGGTCCTCTTCTTAATTGCATGCATGATCTGTACAGCTCGGATCACTTTACAATTGATGGTACATTGTCCCTGCACTCTAGTCTCAACTAGGTCTTTCTATGAACTGACATGCATGAGTTTCTCATGAGGGAATCTTCAGTTAGCTAGAGTAGCACCTGAGGATGCACCAGTGCACCAACTCACTACTAGACCTGTATTAGTTCCACAATAGTTAGAACTAGTTTAACTGTTTATAAATAAACTCATCATGGACCTCTAAAATTTAGGGAGAACATATAGGTGACTATAGAAAGACTTCCAACTCGAAATTACTAAGCTAATTAAGTCAATTAAACTTAATTAACTATTTACAAGTTTCTATGAGAATAGAATTAGATTTTAATTCATAGTTTAATTCAAGGACAAATTAAACTGGAATTTATTTTTGTCATTCTCAACATTAAGGGCTAATTCTAACCTTGTTTGGGTTGATTTTCATCATCAAAAATCAGTCAATAGCCTCTTCCTCAATTAGTTGAGTTGATATCCATACTTAGTATGTTTTTTAGGGGCTAAATCATAGTGTTGTTGGTTATGTTCAGTGATAAGGTGTATCGTTGTTCGTGGGAGTTGAGATATGTTACAAAGGGAACATTTTAATAAGGAGTTTAGTTGGTATTATGATAGTGGTCGAGTCCCTTTCTTGTACCCATTCAAATTGTAAAAAGGGTGGCATTAATTCCTTTCTACATAGTACATGTGGATGGATGAAAGAGTTCCCTATTGACCTGGCTACTCTAATTCTTTGTGGCTTAGTTTCCATAGTTTCGTTTTGGTGTCATTCTACAACCAAACTATCTAAACTTATTTACTGATATATATTGTTGTATTTCCTTTAATGTTGTTATAGCATACTTCTTATTTCTTTGTACCTCTCATGAGTTTAGTACAAATTATAGGCAGCTAGGTTGAAGCAGTTTCATGGAATAATCATTGTACTGTGTTTATTTCCTTGAAATAAAAATAAGAAGAGTGCACCTACAACCAATGGTATGCAAAATATTTGATGAAATGACACAATGGAGAACTCAATACAAACTCAGAGAACTAGGGGGCAATTTGAGATACTTTTCGGGGTCTATCTTACATCATTATGTTAAGTAGAGGATTCATGAGCATATGGCTGACATGAAGTTAGTTGGTCCCATTCCTCAACTCTAGTTGAGCACACTTAGAGAACTAAGCACCATATTTGCATTGAAAACTATAGGATCCTGGCCAAAATAGGGAACTGTCATCATAGGAAGTTTAGAGAAGCATCAAGATTGAAAAGTGCACTGGCAACCTGAACATAGATGACGGTTGGAAGATTAGCAAGAACTAGATTCCTGCCATGCCTTTTAGTTTTGCTTCCTCATGAAGCAAATCCTTTCTACTATCTTTCTCTTTTATTTCCTTTGGTTCTTTTGTTTTCTTCATTTTATCTCTCCCCTCCTCTCATCCTTATGTGGATTCTTAGATCCCCTCTATCGTTCTTCTTCTAATATTTTTATTTTATTTTACTTTTATATTTATATTTTTATTTTTATTATTTAACCTTCTCTTTCCCCTTCTTTTATTTATAGTTGTAGCTAGATCTATATTCTCCTTCATTTCTTTCTTTTTTGTCTTATTGTTTACTTTTCTTTCTTTCCTTTTTTTCTTTAGTATCCATCTATTAACCCTATTATATTTAATATATTTACATTATAACGTTCTTATTTTCTTTTCCAAATATTTATTTTTTCCTTAATTTTATATAAAATATCTTATTGATAATAATATTGTAGGTTATTCATTAATATATATATTAGAGTTTTGAGTTCTTTAAGATTTTAATTTATTATTTATTTATATAATATAATATAATTTTTCTGTTTTAGGTTTGGAATTGTTATTTAATGTATATAATAGCTTTATATTTACTATAAATTTTATATTCTTATATTGTATTTATTAACTAATTTTTATATATTTTTACTAATTAATTAATATGCCGTTTGATTTTGAATTATATTTTTTAATTATAGTTAAAAAATAATTAATTATTTAATTATATTTTTTTTTTTTATTTTTGATTTTGTATTTTTGGCTTATTTATTTTTTAAAGTTTATCAAATTTATTATTAAAGACTTAATGATGAGCCATTCTTGTTGGTTTAAAATGTCTACTAAAAATCTAAATGTGATGGACCGTGAAATATCTAATCAATATTAAAATAAAGTTATAATTTCGTTAAATTTATGTGTCTTTCAATTTTAGCAACTTGAATTATGAAGTATGTGTTTTTTATGCTTAGTACGGATTGATGTTTATCCATTTTTACCAACCATTTAATTTATATGGTTACTTTAGTGATAATATGTGACTATTTCATTAGAGTTGTTGTCTAATTATTCTATGTTTTGGATTTTTTGGTTAAAAATTAGTGATACAATTGTGGAGGAGATTGTGATTTTTGGTTATTTAAAATGTCTTTTTGACTATATAAATGGATTCAACATCTTGAAAATGTTATGAAGCACATGAAATGTGAAGATTATAAAATTCAGGTTTACAATTTTAATAAATATCTATCTTTACACAATTCAAACTTGTAATTCTAACAATCCACTAGATTTTACACAAAATTCAAAGAAACATATGCCAAAAAAATGGCATAGTCTAACTATTCTAAGTTTTAGAGATTTTGGCCGATTTGTCTAAACAATTTTTTATCAAGTTATATTTTCTTTTGTTTTTGTTTAAAATCTATTTTTGAATGCATAAATGGATTCAACGCCTAACATCATGCAAGTCACTTTGACTATGTTGCATTCACAAATTGAACTTACCACTTTGACAAATTCCTATTAAATTTCATGCAAATTAGAAAAAAATTATACCAAAAAAACCTCCAAAACCTCCAAAAACATGAAACAGTCAAATTACCACCAATAAAAACTCGTCTTATGTCATATTAGTATTCTAATATATAGTAAAATAAACACGCATTGAGAAAGCACAAATGACTTTCTTTATTTCTAATTGGAGCAATATATCTTCGCAAGCGATAATGATAATAGGCCATAACACAGTTTACCATAACTTTTGTTTTTAATATAATTAAGTGTTTTTTTCAAACTTATAAGTAAAAGTAAGATATTTTTTTAGTATTTAAAGTTGTTTAGTAATAAAGTTTGAAATTATGATATATTTAAATTTAATATATAATTGGTTGGAATTGAAAAGTTTTTTTTGGTAATTTATAAGTGAAAGTAAGATGTTTTTTTAGAATTTAAAGTAGTTTTTTTAAATGGAATGGATAGGAGATTTTATGTTAATGAAAATATGGATTTTGGGCTAGTACACTTATATCTAGAGCCATCCACAAAAGGGAGATATTTGAAGGAGTAAATTGAGTTTAATGCCTCTATTGCTTACATTACTCTTAAGATAAAAAATATGAACTATTTTTATTCTACAGAAAGATCCTAACATAAGACAAAATCTACAAAGCTAACATAACAAAAATTTACATGACAAAAACCTATCTGAAATCCAGAGAAGGACTATTTTCATGACCATAAGGGTGGTCACCACAGGCCATGGTCAAAGTCCTTCAGGGCAGAAGTCAGCGAGTCTGTCTACGCCTACCACAACCCCCTACAACACTGCCCACCTCAGCATCCTTTCTAGCACATTCATTTTACATTTCTAAAGTTACCACTTTCTCAGAGAGTTGTCACACCTCGAAGCTAAATCTAACTAGCTTGGGCTCCATATTTGCATGGTGCTCAAGGAGCTTATCCTCCAAAAATGATTGAAAATAACTTCATTGACACTCAATTAAACCCTCTAGCTTGTTGATTGTAGCAACCAGAGCCTGCGTTGAATCCAGAAACCTGCCTATCAACTCTAAGGCTTTGATAGTCTCACGAAGCTCCTCAAAATTGCCATGAATTGCCATGGAAACCAATGCAAAGAGAATACTAATATGTTGACCAACCATGGGGGGATTGGGAATAGAGAACACCAAACTACAAACACCTATGACACTTGAATTTAGCGATTGATAATGCCAAAATATTCCATAGAATCATATATATATGAACCTATAATTGGAAACCGAGCTCGATAGTAACCAAACATCAACCATTATGTTGAGAATCACTCCACGACAAGGATGAAAAGACTTGTAATTCATGCAAGACATTAACATTGAATTATCCCTAGTGAGAGGTGAAGGGTTCACCGCAGTCAATGTATATATCATTATCTTAGCTCCAGAGAAATTTAAGGTGAAATGATAGGAGAAAGTGAACACTAAAAACTATATTTTTGCGGGATGTGACTGCGTTTACAAGTGTCTCTTTGAGAGCTAGGCCCAAACACATCGTCAAGAACATTCCATCGATCCAAGGATGTAACAAACCTAGTTAAAAATACATGTAAAACTAAAAATATAAGACCATGGTCATGGGACACGTATTCCAAGTTGAATGGTGGGTAATACATCCTAGTGTGGGTGCTCATTTAGTTTATTATGGCTAAGGAAATTAGCAAAGGCAATGACAGAGTCTTTAGAATGGCATGAGGCATTTATTGGCATTTTATTTATGAAAATAAAGGAAATTAGGAGAAAATGAAGGTGAAAGGTCACAGATTGCATTTGAGGAGGAAATTGAAGGAAAATAATGGAAAATGAAGAAAATAGAGGTCTCATTGATAAAAAGGCTTATGAGGATCAGTTGGAAATCTTTTGCTCAATCTTAGTTAGTGTAGCTTTTTGTCAGTTCAATTTTGGAGCTCTCATTCTATTCTCTCTCTCTCATGCTCTTGGATACTTAGAGTTTTCTTGGAGCACTCTTGGATAGTGTGGCATACTTGGATGCTTGGAGAAAGAAGGCAAAGGAAGAGCAGGAAAGCATAAGATGACATTGAGATCAATAGCTACAGTGGGTTTTTCTTGCAGGTACTAAGTTGCATGTATGTTTTCCTCTCTAGTTTTGGCATGCATGGCATATGTCTGTGGTTTATTGGTCATAATTTGTCATTGGCATGGAGGATTTCCTATATTGATAGTGGATTTTCCTAGCCTTGCCATTTATGGGATAGCCATGGTGTTGTGGGTTCATTTCTTTGTTTTTTCTGGTTGGTTCTCATGTTTCCTTTAGGTTGGGTTGAGTTACTAGTTCCTAGAAGCCTTGGTTGTACAAACGCTCTAGAAGCCCTGTAACAACTTGGGTTGAGTTACTAATCATTGAAGCCTTTGTTGGAAAAATGCTCTCGAAGCCTTTGGTGGGTTGAGTTACTAGTACTGGAAGCCTTGGTTGGACAAATGCTCTAGAATATCAGCGGCAACTATGGATTGAGTTACTAGTCTTGGAAGCCTTGGTTGGAAAAAACACTCGAGAGCCCTAGAAGGCTTGGGTTGAGACCAATCTGGTGATGGTTAGTGATGTTTGGCTGTGAGGTGGAATCAATGTTTGATGGGTTGAGGTGGTTTGGCCTCTAGAAGCCCTGGTTCGGTTTTGATGGATTATTCCATGAGATCCCATGTTCATGCTTGGAATATGGTAAGAGGGCGATAGACTGAAGGGAGACTTGGATCATCCATGTCTATGGTCAGGAGGTACCTGGAATTCCTAGTCCTGGTTTCATTTTTCATATGTTAATAAGAGATATTTTCCTTTTGTCATTAATGGGTAATTGTACATGTTATTATGTGATCTTTATGGTTGTTTTATCATTGTTATTTTGTTGGTTATATGTTGGTTATGAGCATGTTTTATGACAGTGATGATGTATGAATCTCATCATGTTTTGATTTGTAAATGAATGAACAATGTATCTATGGCTTAATAGATGAAATTGCAGTTAATGTGTTGAGCATTCAATGAGATTCTCAAAGAAGTATGAGACCCCTATGCTCAGTTCTATTGTTAAGACCTATAGCTTTTGTGTTTGTGACATGTTTGAAAAAATGTCTATCATGGCTGGTAGGAGTCTAGTCCTTGTTGATGTTTTTGCAAATGTATCTTTGTTCCGCCGTGAAAATTAATTTATGAAGGTGTCAATGAGTTCTAGGCAGTGACCTAGGCGCTTGACCTAAAAAAGTGGCACAAATCCCAGAGTTGCAGGCACAACATTGGGGAAAAATCCCTAGAAGGTCCCTTGCCATTGCTATGGGAGCTTTTGGAGCCTCCTAGACGCACCCTAGTCCATATAGAGGGAGCGTCATGGATTTGATGCACTAAAAATTCAGTTGATCTTAGGGGTTGGTTACTTGAGTGGTTAGGATAGCTCCTAGGAGTTTTGTTGCTGATGTAGAAGGTCTGTGTGATGTGTTCCACTGGTTCCACTTCCTTAACTAACACATAGGGAGTCGAATAGTATCATAGTAACTTCTCATCACATGTTTACCCCGGTTGGTCGATTACTTGGGTAGATGTGGGAGGAGAGTGTATCAAAGTGCTATCATAGCAGGTTCCACTCTCTTTGGGTCATATCTGATACCACAAAGTGGTATCAAATCATGGTTCACCCCTCAGACCAAATGGGCGATGTGTCGATCATTCATTCTTGTCAGTTGCATATGTGTTCTTTACTCTTGTAGAACATGTGCTTGTTGCATTTGCATGGTGTTTAGCATGGTTTCATTAATGTCACAATGTGAAGGTTGATGGTGTTGTTGTGGGATGTGTCATCATGAGTGTACGGTTGTATATGCATTTTTTATGCATGTTGGTGTCTATATGTTGTTATGCATGCATTGTCATGGTTATGGTTATGCATGTATGGTAGGTCAGGCATGCATTTTGAGGTCATTGTATGCAATTAGGTCAACATGATGTTATTGGTATGTTATGATGCTAATGAGTTGGTTGAGATAAAGCAGGAGATGCAGATCATTAAATTGAAGTTGCAACAATGGACTTCGGGGTAAGAGCAGATCATCATACAAGTTTGTATGGTGGGCATGTAGGTATGTTGGCTAATGTTTGTTATAAGCATTAGGGTTACTGATATGCTTGTCATTCTATTATTATTATGGTTACATGTATGATAAATGATAGTTGATTAGTGTAGTCATATGCACGTGTTGGATAGTCATGAATGATAGTATCTTGTGGTTGTATGCATTGCTATTGTTGTTTTATGATAGTTAACTTGATGATTATGTTATATGTTGTTAATGATCATGTTATATGTTAACTTATTGTTGTTATATGTTAGTTAATGATTAGGGTTATTGCATTAAGATCTTGATGTTATATGTATCATGCTAAATTGGATTGGCCTATGCAAATGGTTAGGGTTATGACATTAAATATGAGTTTGACTATGTCATCTATTTGATGTTTGAATGTTTGATTTTGTCATCTAGTTGATTTATTTAACCTGGTATGTTTGCAAGTTGGTTTAATGTTTGATGAGTTTCATAATATGACTATGTATATGTAATATTGCTCGAAGGAATGATCTTGTTTTAAGATGGTTTTACTCACACATATGTGTTGAGATAGCTAATATGTACTTGAGTGTAAGTATGTGACAGTTGTAGAATTATGTCTAATGACTACGAGCTGACTATGGATTATGACATGATTGTTAGTCTTGGTAAGGTTGATTTCAAATTAGTAGATATGTTGTCTTGATATTTGAAACATGTGACTAACATGTATTTCAGTTACAAGGAAACATGATCGGCACAACAAGGTAAGATAATTGATATATTATTACATTTATTTATGCACTAACAGTTATGTGTTATGGAAGTATGATACAAAGAATTGCATGGCAAAGAAATTGCCATGGAATCTTGAAGAAGGCTCAGGTTGAGCTTTCCCTTGGAATCACTGGGAACCCATGGGGTTTGATTCATGGTCTCTGTTGAGAGTCTTGTGCTTTTGGTACCTTGTCATTTTCTTGTGCTTGATTTGAAATTTTGTTGTGTTGAGTGCATGATCATGCCACTTTGTTTGCAGTGTCATATTGTTATTGTTTTTCATGATTTTCATCTTGTTTGTTTCTTGTTCTTTCCTTTTATGTTTTGAGGGTCTTGGGAATTGGTTGGGAAAGAAGAAAGTTGAGGGAACTCTAGGAGAGTTTTTTTTATAGACATATTTGGGCACTGCAACTTCAATCACATATGTCCATAAACCAAGGGATTCTGAGTCCCTAAAAGTGTTGTTTCATACCCTAAAGGAACAAGGTCAGCTGTTACATCATCTCCTAGAAGTTCTCCACAGAAAACTACTCAGAACTGGTTAAAACTAGACCATACAGACTGCTCAATGCAGAGGGTGCGATGCATCTCACCTGCTCAGTGCAAAAAGTGCGATGCATACTGAAAAGCCCTTCTATAGAGACAGTTTGCAAGGTGGACGATCATGGAATCTTCCAGAAACTTCTCCTGTGACACTTGCCTCTCTAAATTTGCCCAGGGATGGGTAAGAGATCATCAATATACAAGTCGAATCAAGAACTATCAGAGAGAGGACACTAATCAGAAATCCCATAAGCTAACTCACCCCCCTGCAATCATCTATATATGGATCCCTCATCCCAGAGATCCAAAAGGCTGGAATCTAGTATATTGTAAGGAATTGTTGTTGGTTCTTGGTGGAATATCATAGTGTTGGGTGATCTAAGATTTTCATGAGGTGAATAAGGGCTTTCATGCTGGGAGGATGACGCTGAGTCAGATCAATGGGTTGTAATCCTCTCTTCTAATCTCTATATCAATAAAGCTATTCAATTTTTCCTCCACATTCTTGTATGTTTGCTAATATATGCATATGTGTGGTCAATATATATCTAGTCCTATATTGTTTATGATAGTAGGTCTCTGCACTTCGGAGGTATTATGCTGCTTTGACTTTACAGGTACTCTTTGAAGTGGAGTGGTCAAGGGAGGAGTGGCAAGGATCTGTCAAAGAGGATAAGGAACAAGTAGAGAACCAAGCGAAAGATTGAGGTTGGTATTATTTTCTCCTCTCCTATCTA
This sequence comes from Pinus taeda, assembly GCA_000404065.3. Taxonomy (NCBI): domain Eukaryota; kingdom Viridiplantae; phylum Streptophyta; class Pinopsida; order Pinales; family Pinaceae; genus Pinus; species Pinus taeda. Next base: position 1,758 of record APFE030145015.1, on the reverse strand, counting down.
CCTCTCGTAAAGGAAAATGAAAGTAACTTTAATCTGTTTGTTTCTAAGATAGATACCCGTCTTAGTGTGACTAGCAGCTCTGCATAGACACTAGATTTCCCGATAACAAAATGGCGACTCCGCTGAGGAGCGAATAGATTATTTGCTTGTCTATATTTGTTTGCATTATAAACTTATAGATGGAGCCTGAAGTCAAGCCAGCTAGCCTTCGAACTGCATTTGCTATGCAAGAGAAAAGTAGATCAATGCTACTTTAGTCTATCTCTGGGTTTTGTTTATAAACTGAACAATTAATTTTCAAACAACCTAATTTCCCTCGTGGTGGCTCAAGTAGCCTCATTAGATCAGTCCTTGTGATTTGCATTTACTGACTATCATTATCTCGGCTTAAATCCCTGAACTAAGCTGCAAACTGTGACCAAGAACCAAGTTGAAGTCTCATCTCTGGACCATCGCACCTTCTCCTCTTGGGAATCTAGATGCATTTCACCTCCCTTGTGCAGTAGGTGAGATGCATCGCTCTTTCCCTGTGTTACAGGTGCGATGGTCAGATAAGACCTCTTCTGCTTCCAGATTTTGGTTCTTTGTTCACTCTCTTCAGCTTTATTCAGGAGTTTTGCTGTGTGTGATCAGTATACCACTATAGAAACTCCCTTCCTTTGCATGATTTAGCCTCCATAGTACAAAGAACTGTAAATGTTTTTATGTATTGTTCACCATTTACGGTTCTCTTTTACAAAGAAGTAGCGTAATCAAACTGTCGTCTTTTAATTTGGAAATGTCACAAGTGTCGTTTTCAGTCAAAGAAAAGAATCCTACTTTTCTTGATGGTTGATTACACTGTTACTCTTGTATTTGATTTGAATTAGTATATTTTCAAGTGTTGAAAGTAGTTTTCAATTCAAAATCGCAAAGTGTCATCATTATCTTCCTTTCGTCTTTTGAAAATAAAATCGTTAGTACTATCGCTTGAAACGATTCAGATTTGTACTTAGCATTATTTTTGTCATTCACACATTAAGAAAGTGAAAACAAATACATGCATGTGCATTTGCATTTAGACTGCTTGTTGATTTTGATTTTGGACAGTGCATCTAGTGTGTGCTCTCTGCTCTATGTTGAAAGAATCTCACTTCTCTTTCCTTAGTAGCTAGGATTTTCATGGCAAAAAGAAGATTAAATGATTGTTTATCATCTTAGATTGCATTTTAGGAATTGTATATCTACATCACGCGGTGAACCTGAAAGGCAAACTTCTTAAGAAAGACCAACTGTAAAATAAATTCAATGAACATAAAAATGCTTTGGAACCTAACGCACAACATTTAGAAGCCTAGGCTAGAGATGTATTCTGGTGTCGTAAAGCCTGGTAACTATCGCTTTCATCGTAGGTTGGGTGATTCCTCCTCTTTGAGATGACAAGTGCCAGTACGGACTTGTGCTCCCACGTACCTTCGAGTATATATTGGGAGACCACAATAAGTTATATCCTTTATCCTTAGGAAGCCGTGTCTACCTCCCTATCGATCGCAATGCATTGAACACAGCATTCGAGAAGATTGACTGTCGTACCGTAAAAAGTATTCTGCAGTTTTGCGATTGGTTTGGTAATCCCTCTGTCTAGATTTCCAGAGTAGTCTCTTTCTTTCCTTTTCATACTCCTTAAAGGAAAAGGTCCATCTGAGCACTTGTCACTTCAGGCTCATTAAAAATCGAAGGCGACTAGAGTCATCTTTAGCTTTTTCTCGACTCTTAAAA
>APFE030145011.1:0-11966 GCA_000404065.3 Pinus taeda | reverse complement strand
AAAACTTACCTCATCCTACAGAACATATGTCAGTGCTAAACAAAAACAACAAATTAGAATACAAAGAAACTAATGCAATTAAGAGATGAACAAGCATATACAAAAGATAATTACCTGTAGCTTACCTCTACTGCATCATTTTGCTACACCTTGCTCTTTGCTGCCCTAGAAAGTCTGGTCCTTTACACACCTTGACAACACTTGATCTAGTTTTTCTTGCCTTCTATGAGCACGATATTTAATCTGATGCGTATCTGCGATTTAAGATCCCCAACATTTAATATTAGGTCCTATAGAAGCCCTCTGATTCTTCTTTCCAATGCCACAGGTCTGACCCAATTTTTGAAGGCAAAGTTATGTCCAATCTCTCACAATGACCTAATTATGGATTAGTTCAGTAGAGCGAACTTGTAAGATGTACCATGTGTCATTGTTTCCTCCTTTGGCTCTAAAATTGATACATAGAAAACTACGGTCCATGCATTTTCAGCCACTTTTTACATAATTCCAATCATCTTCTCTGAGAGAGAGTTATGACTATTTTCCCAAGGTCACTTCTTTGAGATGAAAGTCGGCAGCCTGAAAAAAACCCTAACTTCCACGCATATTATCCCCAAAAATATAGTGAACCAATATCTGAAATTTGGTCATGACGTTCATCAGGATTTCGAATCAAAGGTTTTTAATTTTAGAATCTAAGACTTTGTATAAATGAATTTATAGCGAAAATTCCACGATCACTACATTTGGAGGATATATGAGATTTCTTTTTATAGAGTTGAGAGGGGCTTCTATAGATAATGTTGGAGGGATTTTAGGAGATTAAAAAATTATTAATTATTGACTATTCAATGATCAAAACCAATTATGAGTGCCATGCCACAACCCCATAGGGTTTTAGCCCACTAACTGGGGTTACTAACTTCAAACATGAATATCTCTCAAAACATGAAGAATTACTTGGCGTGCCATATATCAACGGAAACACCTTGATGAGTAGAATCTATCTAGAAGATCCTTGACTCAAAATAAAGTAATTTGTAAAGTCAAAATTCCCTTGCAATATTATGGTAGCCCCTAGTTCTGCTTGGGTTGACATCAATGACAACCTAAGATCATCTTTAGATCAACAATCTCCCCCTTTGGCATTGATGGCAACACATATACTCCCCCTACGATCAGGGCACCTCTTCCTACTACCTTATCTCCCCCTTTGACATCAATGGCAAAGGGAAACTCCCCCTAACACACAACCATCCTGTGGACCTGTACACACTTCCACTCCCCCTTTATTTTCTGAATACAGAAAATCTAATGAGAACTTGGGAGAATCCCAAGCTTCTGGTGAAGATATTCAAATGCTTCACGAGGTAAAGGTTTAGTGAATATATCAGTGATTTGTTCTTTTGTACCAACATATTAAGTTCGATATTCTTTTCAGTGACTTATTCTCTAACAAAATGATATTTTATCGCAATATGTTTTATTTTTGAATGCATGACAGGATTCTTGGAGATGCTGATTTCATTGGTGTTATCACAAAAGATGGGAGTATGCTCACCGAATTGTATTTGAAGAGCTTGCAAAATTTGTTTCATCCAAAGAACTTGAGTAAAACAAGTTGTCACTACAATTTATTATGCTTTTGTTGTAGATAACAAGATTGAGGTTTTCTTTTTACTCAACCATGTTACGAGACAACCACCTAGATAGAATGCTTCTCCACTAGTACTCTTACAATCATCAATGCTTCCTACCTAATCTGCATCTATAAAGGCTTGAATAATGAGATCGTTTCCCTTGGGATACCATAAGCCATATTATGTTGTGCCCTTTAGATATCGAAGAATTCTTTTGAGGACAATAATATGTGATTCTTTTGGTGTTGCTTGGAATTTTTATAGTTGTCCAACTACTTACATAACATCTAGTCAGGAGGCTATTACATATAGAATACTACCAATCATATATATGTACAACCTCTGATCCACATCCTTAGATGAGTCATCTATGCTCAATTTTCAACTTGTTACCATCAGAGTAAGGACGGGTTTGCAATCTTCCATTTTGAATTTATTGAGCATTTCCTTGATGTACTTGGCTTGACATATAAATATTCCTTTCTCTTGCTGAGATATTTGAAGCCCTAAGAAGTATGTCAACTCACCAAGTAAAGGCATCTTGATCTCATTTTGCATCTTTGTAGCAAAGTTCTTACTTAGTCGATCATCATAGCTACCGAAGGTTATATCATCCACATATACCTCAACGATTGTTAAATTATCCTTATCTATTTGTACGTAAAGATTTCTATCAGTAGTTCCTTTCTTGAACCCTTGTTGATGTAGATATCCGTCAAGACGAGCATACCATGCTCTCGGAGCCTACTTGAGACCATACAAATCCTTCTTTAACTTGCAAACATAGTCTTCTTTTTTTTATAGTAGAAAACCTTCATGTTGTTCGATGTAAACTTCTTCGTCTAATTCTCCATTCAGAAATGTTGACTTAACATCCATTTGGTAGACTTTTATTTTTCTTGAGCATGCATAGGCGAGAAACATCTAGATGGCTTCCATTCTGGCAACTAGTGCAAATGTTTCGTCGAAATCAATTCCTTCCACTTGTGCATAGCCTTTGCAAACCAATCTTGCTTTGTTTTTGGTAACCTGTCCATCTTCATTCAATTTTTTCCTGAACCCCCATTTAGTCCCAATGAAATTTTTATCTTTTGGTCGTGGAACTAATTCCCAGGGGTTATTCTTCTTAATTTGATCCAATTCTTCATTCATAGCTGCTACCCAATGTTCATTCTGGTTGGCTTCCTCAAAACTGCTAGGCTCAAAGGTTGCTAGAAAAGAAATGTGAGCTTGTTGTGATGAGTGAAGCTGTCGACCTTTTCTTGTTCCAATTCCTTCATTTATGTCACCAATGATTTGATTTGATGGATGGTTCTTTTGAATCCATTCTTTTGTTCTCTTTGGAGGAGCTTCTTGTTGTTGTTCATGTATATCTTTTTTATCATTATTTACTTCTTCCTGGTTGACAGTTGCTTCTTGTTCTAGAATTTTCTATGTACCTTTTTCAGTCTCTGCCTCAAGTTTCAAAGATTCTAGATCCTCATCATTATTCGTTAGACACTATCTTCGTCAAATGTAACATTTATGCTATCCACTATCTGTTTTCATCTAAGATTATAGCATTTATAGGCCTTTCTTTTGTGTGAGTAACCAACAAAGATACCTTCATCAACACGCGATTCAAACTTACCCAACTTTTGATCTTCTCTTTTGATATAACATTTGCTTCCGAAGATTTTGAAATATTTTACATTACCACGACTTGTTTTTACAAAGGAGAGAGACAGTAGAGATAAATAAGGTTAGGTTGAGATGAGAGCCAACCAGCAACTTAATGATTAAGAATTAACCAGATATTTAATATTTTTATATATTTATAATTATCCTGAAATATTAAAGCTCTCTTTTTTATTTTTGTTAAAGCTCTTTTTTAATTTTATTATACATGTATATAACTATTAAAGTTTTTTATTAATTACATTTAAGTGCATTATTTTTATAATAAGTTATTTGGTTATATTTTTTAATAATTATGTTTTAGTTAATAGTAACTTATAGTAATTTAGTTTATAACCTATATTAATTTAGAATATATATGTTTAATTTATTTTTTACAAGTTTTTAGTTTCTTATGAGGTTAATGTATTATTTAATGTTGTGTTCTAGGGTTATACGATTGTTATTAGTGAATTCCTAAAAGGTTTCTATCGTAAGGATGATTTTTTATTATTCTTATAATATTTTGATAAATTAAAGTTAATTATTTATTTATTATACATGTGTGTAATTATTATAGTTGTTAATTGATATCTTGAGTTGATTGCTTATGCCTTAAGTTTTTATCTAATTGTAATTTTATGCTAATTTTGTTTATTTGTTTTAGTTTTATTTTAATTTATTTTATTCAATTCTAGTGAGATTCTTAGTTACTAAGGAGGTTGATAAATTATTTATGTTGAGACTATTAAGTTTTTATATAATTGTAATTCTATGCCAATTTTGATTATTTTAGTTTTATTTTTATTTATTTTATTCAATTCTAGTGAGTTTCTTAGGTTACTTAGGAAGTTGATGTATTATTAATGTTGAGATTCTAATTTAATATAAGCATGATAGCATATTAAACCCAAGATTTGATCTAAAGAAGGGAGGTTTACTTTAATTCACAGGGGTGAGAGTGAGGTCCAATTTCTACTAATTTCCAAGCCCCCATCCCCGTTGACGTTATGAGGGTGTTTTACAATCTCAAGAGCTTCTTGGACTTTTCGCTTGAAACTGGAGTGGCTACAATCGCACAAAAATGAAGGAACTGAGCCACGTAGTGAAGAGGACACGCGACCAAAGAACACTCTAATAAATCACACTACCAATAAAAAGAACGATGTACACAAATATGAATCAGAAGATTGTATAAACGCATTAGGAAACAAGGAAACAAAAGGCAGCTCCAGGCAGTCGCGCAGAACACTGTCCTGGACACCCAGCGTAAATGAAAACATTTGTGAAGAAAACAAAGCCAACAATAAGACATTAAACAGCAATGTGTGGACTGGAAACGCATACAGCACAGATAAAGAGATAGAATGCAACTCCACACCCAAGTCCAGCATAACTAACGAAGAACTGAGCAACGAGGACAGCACTGCCAGGAATAAAGAGCTACGTAGCAGATTGGACAGTGTGGAAAGCCAAAACCCATGCATAGATCTGCACATCAATAACAACGTTAAAAGGTTTGAAACAATTAATTATGATAAGGTAAGTATAAATAACAAGAACTTAATTAACTTAGATCATAACTTCAATAAAAATAATAAAACTAGTAATGGGGATAATAATAACATAAAAGGGGATAATAATAACATAAAAAACATAGGTAAACACAAGAAAAAGGGTAATAAACCATATATAAACACAACAAATGATATTGATAGGTTAGATAATAATATAAAAAACACAAACAATATATTTGAAAATCACAATAATCTAATTAAGAACAATAAAGTCATAAATATTTCTTCTTATAAGTTGAAAAAAGGAGAAATTGAAGTCCTAGACAAAGGACTCAACTTTGCCTTGGCCCCTAAACAAATCCCTAATGAAGAAATTATCTGCAGCCTGGAGGATGGAATCAAGAAGCTCAAGGAAGAAGACAAAAAACTTGTTAGACAAGAATGTGCGGTCATCCTAAGGAAAGCTAGACCACCTAAAAAGAATCTGAACCAAGAACAACTCAGAGCCATAAAAAATCTAAGGAATAACAACAATATTGTCATCCTAAAAGCTGACAAGGGAGGTGCCACTATTGTAATGAATCATGAAGATTACATAAACAAAATGAGGGACCACTTATACAATAGTGGTAGCTACAAAACGCTATAGAAAAACCCCATCTCTAAAGTTACAAGACTTCTCAAAAAAGCCATAAAAGAAACTAATCTAGATGAAAATTTGAAAAAACACCTCACTCTTGACAGTGAAATTACCCCTCATATTTATGGAGCCCCCAAAATTCATAAAACAGATGTCCCCTTGAGACCTATAGTCAATACTATAGGTTCACCCACATATGAATTAGCAAAGTATGTTGCTAGGAAATTAGCTCCACTAGTGGGTAAGACTAGTTCTTACATAAAAGACTCCAACCAATATGTTGAATTCATTAAAAATGCTAAGATAGATCCGAGTGATAAAATCGTCAGTTTTGATGTTTTCCAGTTGTTCACTAAAATTCCCTTAGATGAAGCAGTTCAAGTAGTGAAAGAGGTCGCTGACCCTCAAACTGCAAGATTAGCTTAAATCTGTCTGCGGTCCACCTTCTTCACCTTCCAAGGGGAGATTTTTGAGCAAACATCAGGAGTGGCTATGGGATCACCCCTTTCACCTATTTTAGCCAATCTCTTCATGGAGAAGTTTGAAAATAAGGCTCTTGACACCTACCCTCTGAAACCCAAGTTTTGGATTAGATTTGTGGATGACACCAGTGTGGATTGGCCCCATGGTGAGGACGGGCTCAAAAACTTTTTAAACCATCTCAACAACATCTCCAAAGACATCAAATTCACTATGGAAATTGAAGAAAACAATCACATCCCTTTCTTGGACATCCTCCTCATTAGAAACAAGGATGGTTCTATTGGTCACAAAGTGTCCAGGAAAAAGGCACACACTGATAACTATCTCCACACAAATTCCCACCACCACCCAGCCCAAAAAATGGGGGTTCTTCAAACCCTCTTCACTAGAGCCTATAGAATTTCAAATGAAAGCCATGTTGAGGAGGAAATCACTTACTTAAAAAGAGCCTTTTCCAAACTAGGATATAATAATAAAGATATCTTCAAAGCCATTCACAAAGCCAAAACTAGAAACAATAAAAACAAAGCTAACTATTCCCCAGCCACTAACACCTACCTTCCGTATATTCATGGTGTAACTGACAAACTAGCCAAAATCCTCTTAAAAAAGAATATCAAAACCTCATTCAGACCCTTGACAACTATTAGACAAAGAATGAAATCAGTAAAAGACATCCCAAAACATCTCCAACAAAAAGGTGTTTATATTATTGACTGTTCCTGTGGAGAACAATATATCAAGGAAACAGGTCGATTAGTCAGTATCAGGCTAAAAGAGCATAGTGCAGATATCCATAGGGAAAGAAACCGTTCCTTAGCCTTGGCAAAACATGCAAGTAAAACTAACCACAATATATGCCTTGAAAACACAAAAGTCATCGCTAATGATAAACACTATTTCAATCGAAAAGTCCGAGAAGCTCTTGAGATTGTAAAACACCCTCATAACCTCAACAAGGACGGGGACTTGGAAATTAGTAAAAATTGGACCTCACTCCTCACCCATGTGAATTAAAGTAAACCTCCCTTCTTTAGATCAAATCTTGGGTTTAATATGCTATCATGCTTATATTAAATTAGAATCTCAACATTAATAATACATCAACTTCCTAAGTAACTAAGAAACTCACTAGAATTGAATAAAATAAATAAAAATAAAACTAAAATAATCAAAATTGGCATAGAATTACAATTAGATAAAAACTTAATAGTCTCAGCATTAATAATTTATCAACTTCCTTAGTAACTAAGAAACTCGCTAGAATTGAATAAAATAAATTAAAATAAAACTAAAACAAATAAACAAAATTAGCATAAAATTACGATTAGATAAAAACTTAATACATAAGCAATCAACTCAAAGAAATCAATTAACAACTATAATAATTACATACATGTAGAATAAATAAAAGTAACTTTAATTTATCAAAATATTATAAGAATATTAGAAAAAAAAAATCATCCTTACCATAGAAACTTTTTAGGAATTCATTAACAATCGTATAAGCTTAGAACACAACATTAATAATACACTAACCTCATAAGTAACTAAAAACTTGTAAAAATTAAACAAATATAAACAAAATTACTATAAGTTACAATTAATTAAAACATAATCATTAAAATATAACCAAAAAACTTCTTACAAAAATAATGCACTTAAATGCAATTAATAAAAATCTTTAATAATTATATCCATGTATAAAAAAAATAAAATTAAAAAAAAAGAGCTTTAACAAAATTAAAAAGAGCTTTAATATTTTAGGATAATTATAAATATATTAAAATATTAAAATATTAAATATCAGGTTAATTCTTAATCATTAAGTTGGTCGGCTCTCAGACTCGACCTCTCAACCTAACCTTATTTATCTCTACTGTCTCTCTCCTTTGTAAAAACAAGTCTTGATGATGAGTCTTGGTCTAGACTCGAAACATCGACAAAAGCAAAGATGAACACTGTGGAATATCCGAATTCAGATTCTAAAAAAGATTGATGTAGACAAGAAAGTGCCATTGAAATATAAATATCTCATGAAAAACTAAGAACTAAAATAACTTCCTAAGTAAGACATCTATTTTGGTATCAGGGAAACATAACAAATTACTCCATCAAATTTACATGAATTGGACTATTTTCCACGGATGAGATAAATGTTCCACATAATAACATAATTGAACTAATGGTATAATTTTTTCCCATTGTATAAGTATAAACATTGGTTATCATTGGCCTAATATCTACCATGTGAAGATATGGAATTTCTGAAAATTATAAATAAATAAATAAAACCAGACAAAAAAAAATCAAAATAAAGAACAAACTATCTATATAATAGAAGACCAAAAGCTCCAGCAAAAATTGTGGGGCTTATAAATAGTTCACATCGTAAAAGCATGAATGAGCAACCCAATTGCATGTCTAAGTGGTGTAATGAAGATACGGTTGTAATTATGTAGTAAAACTAAAGCAAGAAAGAAGTTTGTAATCGATTACAATTTGAATAGAATTAAGGAAAAGGTAATTGTGTTTTATAATTAATAGTCATCATTTAATAATTGTATTTGACTAAATTGCAATAGTTTTATGTTATGCCAAATTGATTCACATGTGTAATAAAAAGGAACTTTATCATGTTTTTCAACAAAGTTTTTTATTATTTCTAATCCTAACTTCTAGTAAGGAGAGGTAATCCTTAATTTAAAAGAACAAAGTTTTTTATTATTTCTAATCCTAACTTCTAGTAAGGAGAGGTAATCCTTAATTTAAAAGTAAAAAGAGAAATTTAAAATAGAGCAACTACTTACAAGAGGAAAAAAATATATATATATTTCATTTTCTCACAAGAAAGTTGTTGGAATAAGTTGGAAACATAATATTAATAGTTTCCTCTTCAATGGAGGTCTTTGAAGAGATTAAGCTTATTTTTCCAGGGGAATAAATACATCAAATTCTTATCTTGTTTCTATACAAAGTGATATGCTATATTTCAATAACATGTTAAGAAAAACGCTATTAAAATGCACTACTTCCCTTTTTGTAATGGATTGTTCTCTTCCACACATTTCTCCACCAAACCCTAGAACAACTAAGTTTGTTGTTAGTTTGACATCCTAGCTCATCTCTTGAACAAATAATCCAATGATTTTCCCTTAATGCTATCCTCCCACGATTTTTTTATAGAGATGCCTAAATCAACTAAATTTTTAATATAAATCAACTAAGTTTTTAATAAAGAATTGAAATAGACCCAAAATATTATTTATAATTTTGTCATCCTTTCTTTATAATGTGGTTCATGCTTTGTCTAAGGTTATAATTCATATTACAAATAATTGGAAGTTTAGGTATTATATTGTGAAATGCTACAACTTTACTTATGATTCCCATGTTATTATATATTACACTAATAGATGAAAATGGGACCTTTACTTGAGACAAGATATGAGATCAAGTTTATACAATAGAAATGATAAGAGGAATAGAAGTACACATTGATAAATAAACAACATTCTAGATCTTTAAAATGATTTATCTTAAATTATATACTAAAGAACTTATACTACTTATAGGCCCACCATTGAACATATACTTAGTGTTAACCTTGACATTGTTGCACCATTAATATTAGGTAGGCAAGAAGAGATTTCAATGTTAGTATCCCTTGTCCCTAATTTTTGAATACCATTTCTTCTAGTGGTTAGGGTGCTCAAACCCCTATTATGCTTTGGCCTCTGTTAGGTCCCTATAATACTAGTGTAGCCCCCTTATTGTTATTGTTAGTGTATCCCCCTTATTGTTATTGTTGTGCCCATGTAGCCCCCAGATTGTTATTGTTGTTCCCATGTAGCCCCCATATTTTTATTCTTGTGCCCTATAGAATCCCACTATTTTTATTGTTGTGCCCTTACATTATTATTGTTATGTAGGCTTTGATTATATTGCAACCCCTTAAATTCCATATTTATGCAAAGGAGGTATTGTCATTTGTATCATCCAAGAATTGTTCACTTATGTAATGTAAAGGAGGTTTCCCCCTAGAAGAGGATAATTTTTAAGTCTTTGATCTATCTTTTCTTCTATTTTTTGAGTTAGTTGCGTAACATTTGGTATCAGAGCTTTGGATTCTAGGGTTTCGTTTTTCCGAACAAGTCATTGTGGAATTTTCTCTATAAAGTTTTTTCTATGAGGATTCAGAAGCTAAACTTCCGACCACGTGGAACGAAATCATGATGAACTTCATGTAAAAAATTTAGTTCTTTCTTTGCTATATTTTTTGAGATATGATCCAAGGAAGTTAGGATTTTTTTAGGCTCTAGAATTTAGTCTCAAACAGGTGACCTAGGGAAAATTGTCATAACTTTCATTTCAGGCATCAGAATTGAATTCTGTAAAATGTGGTTGAAATTGAATGAAATTTGGTTTTTCTTGTAGTAATTTCAGGGCCAAAGGTTGAAATAGTGACACATGGTATCCCATACAACTTCGCTCTACTGAACCAATCCATAATGAGGTCATCATGGGAGATTTGGAATAACTCTATATTGAAGAATCCAATATTGGTCTGACTTGTGGAATTGGAAATAAGATTTAGAGGTCTACCACATGAATGAATTTTAGACCTTGGGGATCCAAAATTACAGTTACAATTGTTTCAAGATTGAGATCCCAAAAGCAAGAAAAAAGTGTGTATTTGTTTTTTAAATTGCATAAATTTTGTTTGAAAATTTAGTTTGAAGTGATTCCAAGGGCATATTGAAGCATAGATATCAGTATTGGGTTATAAAATGCCTCCAAAAAAAAATTCCACACCCATTAAGCCCTCAGAAATCTCTACTATGATGCATGAAGAAGAAGAATTGTAGCATGATATATCAAAATTATGGGACCAAGTGCAACAAATAATCACTCTCACAAAGAGCAACCAAAGATGAATTAAAAGGGGACATGGATGGTTTAAAAGAATAAATAAAAGGCAACATGGAGGTTTTTAAAATAGACATGCATGCGATGAATGCAAAGTTGGAAGGGTTGACAAAGTTGTTGCAAGAAAGGCTTCCAAGTGGTGACAAGGTAATCCATGAAAATCATGATGAGGACAAAAGGAATATGAATTATGATTTTAGAGACTCCAATGTGGGGTTTAAGAACCACCACAATCCAAATATAGATATGAGGAAGTTTAATGGCAAGGATCCGATCACATGGATACTATAGATGGAGCAAAATTTTGATCTACATGATGTGCAACCCTCACAAAAGGTATGTATTGTATATTTATATTTAGAATCCAATTAGTTTATATTGTATAGATGGCTTTGTTCTCATAACCCAATTGTCACCTAGTCAATTTTTAGGAAGTAAATGATAGCACATTATGAAAATACAAAGAGAAACACCTTCTTTAGCCAATTGATAAATCTCAAACAAAAGGGTTCAATGGCAGAGCACATTGAAGACTTCCAAAAATTGAATATTAGGGTAACTGATGTTCTAGAGGAGCATAGGATTGATGTCTTCATAGGGACTTTAAAAGATAACATCGAACATGAGGTTCGCCTTTAGGAACTTGATTCATCGGAGAAGGCATTCATGGTGGCAAGAAAAGTTGAAAGAAAAATTATGGAAACAAGGAAGTCTACCACTCACAACTATAAAGATGGAAGTGTTGTTGCTCCTAGTCTTCCACAACCTACAAGGTTGACACCACAACAATTGGAGGAAAAAAGGGCAAAATGGATTTGATACGGTTGTGATGGAAAATACACTAAATATCATAAGTGTGTTGAGAATAAATTATTCTATATAGATTGTGAAGAGGGGGAATAAAAGGAACAAGAAACATAAAAATAGGAGGATATACACCAAGAACCAACCCCAGAGAAATAAGAAATGAATCCAACCATATCTTGTAATGCATTGGCAAGAATTACCACTCCTCAAACTCTCAAGATATAAGGATATATCAAGAATAAAAAGGTAATAATGTTGATTGATTCGGGTAGTACCCATAATTTTGTTCATTGT
>APFE030145005.1:0-15152 GCA_000404065.3 Pinus taeda | reverse complement strand
TGAGGAGGAGAAGGCCATGGGGGAGGTGGAGGTGGAGGAAACGAGGAGGAGGAGGGGTGGATGTGGAGGAGGAGGAGGAGGTGGTCGAGGTGCATGATTAGATGGTGTAAGTGGAGGTGGAGATATGCAAGTTAATTTAAGATTCATGTCTTAAATTCAAATATTAAATAGTTAGTCTCTTCTCCATAGTTGGAAATGAAAGATATAGTCTCATGAATCTAGAAAATATCTCTTCACATGCATAATATCCTACTATTAAATGATAAGTAATTCATTTAGGAAACCCTAAACCCTAGACCTGAAACCCTAAACCCTAAAACCTAAACCTTAAACCATAAACCCTCAAGCCTAAACCCTAAACACTAATTTCGATTTTAATATTTAAAAAAATTGTTTTGTAACTTTAATGTTATAAATCCTAAACCATAAATGCTAAACCATAAACCCTAAAACCTAAACCCTGAACCTGAAACCGTGAATCCCAAACCGTAAACCCCAAAGGGTAAACCCTAAACACTAAGAATTTTATAGCATTTTAGAAAGTGTTATGTAACTTTTATTTAAGTGTTTATTAAAACAATTTATCAAAGTGTTATAAAACCTAAACCCTAAACCCCTAACCCCAAACTCTATATCATAATGTTTAAAACCTAAAACATAAACCCTAAAATCATTTACTAAGTTCTTATAAACTCTAAACCGTAAACTCCAAAACCTAAACACTAAACCCTAAGCCGTAAATTGAAACCCTAAAAACTAAGGATTTTATTACGTTTCAAAAATTGTTTTGTAACTTTTGTTTAAGTTTTTACTAAAAGCATTTACTAAAGTTCTATAAACCTTAAACCCTTAGTCCCTAAACCCTTATCCTTAAACCCCAAATCCAAAATCCTAAAACCTGAAAAATCCTAAACCCTAAAACAAAAGAACTTTATAACATTTTAAACCCAAAACCCTAAACACTAAGTATTTTATAGCATTTTAACAATCGTTTGTAACATTTTTAAGCGTTTATTTAAAGAACTTACTAAATTGTTATAAACTCTAAACCGTAAGCATTTTATTACAATTTAGCAAGAATTTTGTAACATTTTAAAGCCCTAAACCCTAAACATTTTATAACATTTTAATAAGTGTTTTATAAGTTTTTTTAAGTGTTTACTAACAACATTTACGAAAGTGTTATAAACCCTAAATCGTAAAACCTACACCCTAAGAATTTCATAAAATTTTAGCAAGAGTTTGGTATCTTTTTTTAAAGTGTTTATTAAAATAATTTAGTAAAGTGTCCCTCAAACCTGAACCCTAATCATTTTACAACTTTTTACCAAGTATTATGTAAGTTTTTTCTAAATGTTTATTAAAAGAATTTATGAAGTGTTACAAGACCTAAACACTAAGCCCTAAACCCTAATCCCTAAACACTAAGAATTTTATAACATTTAAAAAATGTTTTGTAACTTTTTAAGTGTTTATAAAAACAATTTACAAAATTCTTGTGAACCCTAAGCCCTAAACCTTAAGCATTTTATAACATTTTAAACCCTAAACCTAAACCCTAAGCATTCAATGACATTTTAACAAGCTTTTTGTAACTTTTTTTGAAGTGTTTATCAAAAGAATTTACTAAAATGTTATAAACCCTAAATACTAAACTATAACCATTTTATAACTTTTTAAACCCAAAACCATAAAATCTAAACCCTAAGTATTTTATAACATTTTAACAAACATTTTCTTACTTTTTTTTAGTGTTTATTAAAATCATTTTTGTAACATTTTTAAGTGTTTATTAAAATCATTTAATAAAGGGTTATAACCCTAAACCCTAAATCCTAAACCCTAAACCCTAGGATAAAAGGTTAATTTAAAAACTTCACATAAGAGACTTAGAATACATATTAAATATTGCATTGCATGCACAATATAGAAGCTCAAATGACCATGATAATGATTAGCAATAAATAATGGCTATCAAACTCTGGCCATAAATCATAAAAAGCTTAAAAGTATAAAAAAATATTGGTTTAACCTTTAATTTTTTTTAAAGTTATCTAATCATATCTCTTCATTACTCAAATAATTTTAAAAGAGATATTTATAAGAGACTATTCTTTTTATTATTTATTTGAAGATAAGTTTTTTTAATAATTTTCATGGTACTCGTGTTTTTATAATTAAAATTGCTTTTACAAGAGATATTTTGAAATCCACTAGCTACTTCAAAGTAAAATGTAATTGAATACATTGAAAATATGTAGATAGACTAAATGTGACTATTCAAAAGAGTACCAACTACAACACAACCTAACCACACCAACCTTATCTCAAATCAAACCAAAATTATCTCAACTTTGAGACATTTAAATGCAGCTTCTTGAAATGGTCAAGAAAAATGATTTTTCCACATTTGTTGGTAGTTGCTTCTATGGAATATTTGGTTCAGTGAAATGGTCAAGAAGATTGATGTTTCCACATTTGTTGGTCATTTCTTCCATGAAAATTTTGGTTTTAGTGAAATGGTAAAAAATTTGGTGTTACCACATTTGTTGGGTATTTCTTTAGTGTTAAACAAATTAAAATCTATACAATTACTTTATAGGCAATGTTTGTAGATATTGGTAAAATTGTTAAAGTAATATGAGAAAAGGTGGAACCATAAAAACCAAGATAATGAACAATAACCTTTCTTGATGAGATCTTATTCCAAAACCCTTGAAGCAGCTTAGTTACTAACACGTTCAAGAATTACGTTCCATTCTCAACATTTAAAGACAATTTTATACTAGAATAATTGCCTACTCTTTGCAATAATGAGACTTGTTTGTAATTTAAAAAAAACACAGATTATAAAAAATAAAATTATAAAACTAAAATTCTAATTCCCCTTAAGTAAATCAACCATTCCAATATATGTATAAGTCAATGATAGTAATTAAACTGAAAAAAATGAAACTCTACACTTTCTTTACACCAACTCTCTTCATGGAGTTGCAAAGGTTGGATCATGCTTATGCTAGATTCATAGCATTTTAATTATTTTAAAAGCCGTAGGAAGCAACAACATTGTGGTACACATAAAACTTTTGAATTTGAAAATAAAAAGTTGGGAGATGACCATATTTTATATTTCTCGATGACCATTTGTCATAGATGTCCTTGATTTCTATCAACTATCTAACTGACTCTGGAATCTACAATGGATAGAGTCGTGCCTGCTACCTTCTTGTTCCCGTACCACGTGAAAGTTACGGGCAGTGTTTCCGGCGGTGAAAGTTTCCGACCACAAACAATTTCTGACATTAGTCTATGTAAACGGAGGCCGAGAGGTGGGCCTGATCGGGCCACTTAAGCGGATGCCAAGAGCCTGCAATCGGGATAAGGGTTGCCCGGATATATACACTTCCCATGTCTTTTTTTGTTTCCGTTACTTCCCACGCCTTTTAAAGGTTTCCATCAACTCCCAATTTTCATAATTTCCCTAATATATCACGCCATTATCAGAGTGTCATTATGAGAGTGATAGATTGTTTTTTTTAATATAACAAACTCCACGATGACGTTTATGTTGTACACGCGCCCATAAATACTGGAGTGTAATAAACTTCATGATCATGTTTTTGTTGTAGACGCGCCCATACATACTGGAGTGCAATATGCTGTTTTTGTTAGATAATATAACGAACGCGAACCGTACCGTACATTGGCAGACTGTAATATGTCGCTTTTTTGTCAGAGTTTATAACAAACTATAGGCGCCTACTACTGGGCATAAATCTCTTTGAAGGTTCAATGAACACTGGGCATAAATTATAACAAACTTGACCTATAACGAACACGAACACGAACACGAACGAACCGGGAATTGTCAGAAAAGAATATACTCTTTCTTGTTAGAGTTTATAACAAACTACACGCGCTCACTACTTGGCATAAATTCGTTTGAAGGTTCAATGAACATTAATTGGCATAAATTCGTTTGAATGTTGGATTAACTCAAGCACCCAGTAGTCGCATTAAATGTAATTGTCACATGCACCAACTAACACATCTGTGTTTAATCCTCTGACTTGTTACAATGTTACAATATAATGGACAAAAGATATTGATATAACGTGTTGTATACTGGTAAGGATTCTCGTGTGATATAAATCCTTTGACATGTCACAACTATTCATGTGCATGTTAAATTCTTCCATGTGATTCGTCTTTCGTAAGTGACAAGTTTGACAAGCTTCCCAATGAGACAATCTTCACGTATTACAGGTACAGGTAAGATGGTTTAATATTTCAATTTTTTTTTTTTTAAAGCAGCGAGACCAGTAGGCTCTGGAACAAGGCTAAAAAATAAAGAATATGACTATGATGGTTGGGATTGGTGGGAACATAATGTTTGAAATGAATTTTTATTATTTGTAAGCTTTAGCATGTGATGTTGATATAATATTTTTGTTGGAGACTATTTATGGAATTTTTTTTATAAGACACCAATTATATTAGCTTTTTAAGGCTAGTTGAAGGTATTTAAATTTGAAATTTTTATTTTTATTTTCTACAATTGCTTCACATTCTTGAAAGTGCAAAAAAGTAAAAATAGCCATCTAACTGTAAAATTTAGCAAATATTAATTACATTATTGAAATTTAAAAGAAACAAAAAGTGAAGAGCAATATTTGGAAAGAAGAAAATAATTTACATTCTTGAATATATATATATATAAGCTCTAAACCCAATTCTTTTCTTGAATTTAAGAAGTATTATTTAGATTTTTGAAACACAAAAACTTAACACCTAAATTTAGAAAGGATAATTCTAATTGCATTTTGGAATGTTTCAAAAATAAAATTTAAAAGAAATAAAATTTAAAAAATCTAAAATGATTCTGAAAAAAAAAAGGTTAAAAAACTATTGGTAAAATAAAAAAATGCATGAATTGCTTTCATGAAAGTGCGCAGAAAATGCACAAAGTTAATGGGTAAATTTAAGAGTTGAATCTCTATATAGCGGCCCAAGCCATGGACGTTCTCTGAAACATTACCTACACAACATCTGAATGACATCTCCAATAATGAGAATGAATTTACATAATTATGAATAAGCAAATAGAATTAGTATTTTTTTTGATATAGTAAAATTGTTAAAATAAAATTTAAAGATAGTTTGTTTAATAGCAAAAATGCCTATTAAAATTTGTATGGATTAATAGTATTATTCTTTAATAAACCAAAAAAGTCATATGGATTAGTAGTATTTTTAATTAATAATAAAAAATAATTAATTTATATTTTTTTTTAAATAATCTTAGATTAGAAAAATTTGAATGCTACATTATACAACTAAATTATTTATCTCAAATTTATTGATAATTTTTTTTCAATATTTTTAAGAGTTTCAAAACCCTAGACATTTAAAAAACCCTAGATACTCAATCTTGGAGGGCTATCTTTGAAATTACTAATTATAATAAACTTATTATTATATATTCCTCTTCATTGCACTATATATTAATTATTTCTCTTCCCTTTCACCACTATGACCACTATATTATCTAATGTAATATGTGTCCCTTAAACAAAAGCCATTATCAATGCAAAAAAATTGAAATGTCCCATAACCCATATAACCCCTAATTTAGGGTGATCACTAGTACTCTTAGAGAATTGCAAAGCCTTCCCCATTGGGGCCTCTTACCATTATTACCATTAAAAAAATGACATTGATTACTTTATAATTCTTAACATAGTAACTCTAAAATTATGTAAATTATAGTTCACTATGATCTTTAACACAATGATTTCTAGAAACTATGCACCCTAGTACGGTGCCACGATAAAGACATTGTAACTCTAAAAGTCATAGTACACATCAACTTTAATACTTAGCATATTAACTATAACTTATATATACTTAAAGTGGCTTGACATAGTGAAGATAAAGGTGAATCAAGTGTAGTTCCTTCAAATTAAATTCCATGAAAAGGGAATATAAAAAATGTTGTATTATGCACATGAGATTTTGACCATTGACATTGACCGAAAAGGCATTTTATGGGATTCAATATACGGTAATGATATTGATGAGTACTCATAATTATCCCATTATATGATATGATAATGGCCTATATTTTTTAGATAACTTGAGGCCTTAATGTTTGTGTGTCAAGCCCATTTTAGCTATTATGCTTACGATTTCACAACATTAATTTTGTGTATATCAGATTTTATAAAACAATATGATATTTTCCACTTTATCGCTCGATGCACTAAAATTAACAAAGTATAGATATGTTTTTCCAAATTTAATTATATGTATTGCAATGTTGATTGGATTCTACAAAAATACCAAAATTGATGACTTCCACAAGGTACACATTCTGATTATCATTACTTTTTCCCTATTTCTGAGTAGAAATCTGAATTGTCCTGGGAGGTAGTATAGATAAGTTCTAATTGTTGCTTCAGTGTATCTAGAAAGATCTGCCAAATTCACTAAAGTAAATTTTTTGAGGATTTTTCTTATATTATTTTTTAGCATTCAATTTTTAAGTGTATGTCTCGATTTTCAATTGCAGAAAGTATTTTTGTCTTGCATAAAAAGATGATTAGAGAAGTGGAACATATCAACTAAGAACTATAGCCCAAAAGAGAAATTACCTCATTCGAAAGAGAATAAACTAAGAAAGAGATGATAGAATTAATGTTATTCTTATTATGATGAGGAGCTAATGGAGACATATATTGATATCCCTACTATCATAAAATTGTAAGGGTTACTTCTATAACATCCTTCTCTAAATTTGGAGTAAACATATTGGGCTACATAATTTGTTAGCATGTATTAAATGATAGAAGTGATTGTAGGAAGTAGAATCATTATCTGATGCAACAACATCCAAAAAAAATCTTTGAAGAAATTTCAACACACTAGCCATAGATGTTATAGGCACTGTAGTTTTCCTAGCTCAAACAACATGGCTCGAGTGAGAAAATTGTCACTTAAGTTAAGCTATAAAAGATTCAGAAGATTCCTTAAGAACGATGGAATTGCAGCATTGAGGAAATTGGAGAAAATATTTAAGACTTGCAACTCTAGTAGTTGGTTGAAGGTGGCATGGATCGAACAATTCAAGTTATTTCTGGAGTGATCTAGATGCTTATCGCTTGAAATCTCAGAGACAATGTCTAATAATAAGAGTCATCCATGGCTAAGATTGTGTGATAAACCCAAATTATGGAGGTTAAATCTTCTTCTCAATTGCACGGCACTACTACTTGAATCATTGATGTAATTTCAAATATATGTGTTGATTTTTAATTAGAGTGAGGTAAGCCATGATGACAGTCTACTATTTGTTGGGATGAACAGTCTCTTCCCAACCCAACTTGATAGCGAGAAATGTTTGGTGTAGTGATTATCCAACTCCTCATAGAGTCATCTTAAGTTACTTATTGTTTCCAAAGTTTCATTAAGCAGTTACCGAAAATATTATTTTTAAATTTCCATTAATAATTTTGTCTGCAACATTGTGATTTCCATGAGAAAACATCCAACCTAACACGCAAGAGTTTACTTGAGTTAAAATATTCACTTCTTGGAGATAAGGTTTCATGTGTTAATTTGAAATACATTTGAAATAGTTAGTCATTTAATATTCGTATAAAACTAACAGACACTAATATAAAATATCTCATTATATATTTATCTAAATTAATTTATAATCTAATATTATTTTCTCCAAATATTGACAAAGATATGATCAAAACAGATTTGAGGGCAGTCGACCACTAAGGAGATCAGGTAGGGAAATTCAATTGCCAGCAAGGTATAGGGATCATGGTCTTATAACTAGTATGTTAACTGTTGTTGAAAACTCTAATTATAAATAAGAAAGTCAATATGATGAGTGGAGAATATCCATGGAAGAGGAATATGAGTCAATACTTAAGAACAAAAATTGCGATTTAGTTCAACTACTTGAAGGCAAACAATGGTACTATAGACAAATGTAAACCTAGGTTGGTGGCAAAGGGTTATTCACAGAAGGAAGGCATAGATTATGAGTAAACCTTCACCCATGTAGCTAAATTAAACACAATTAGAATGATAGTTGATTTAGCTACTATAAATCATTGGATGATACACAATGTAGATGTGAAACATGTTTTCTTAAATGGTGAATTGAAAGAAGAAGTGTATTTAATCCAACCTAAGGGGTTTGTGAAACAATGGAGGAACATTTAGTCTGTAGATTGAGAAAAACATTATATTGTTTATAACAGGAACCGAGGTCATGGTATGATAAAATTGATTCATTTTTCCTGCACCATAGTTATAAGCAGAGAAAGAATGACCCTACTATGTATATTGTGTTTGATGAAAATGGGGCAAATTATTTTGCTTTCTTTATATGTAGATGATATTATTCTTATAGAAAATGGATATGATCTCATTAAAGAAATCAAAATTTAGATGTTAGAGGATTTTGATATGGCAAACCTTGGAGAGTTACAGTATTATTTGGGTCTTGAAGTCTGGAGGGACTCTGGATAGACTCTTTTGTCTCAAGGAAATTATGTGAGGAGCCTATTTAAAAATTTCAACATGTATCACTCAAAAGCTTCCTTAGTGTTGTTACAATAGAATCTTAAACTCCATAATGATCATGGCTCTAAGCAGGTGGAAGTGGTGGTGGAGGAAGAGTGGAGGTGGAGGAAGGGTGGAGGTGGTGGTTGAGGTGGAGGAGGAGGTGAAGGTTTACATGGAGGTTTAGGTGGATGAGGAGCAGGAGGAGGAAGAGGAGGAGGAGGAAGAGGAGGAGGTGGAGGAGGTGGAGGCGGTGGAGGAGCTGGAGGTGGAGGAGGAGAAGAACAAGGAGGAGGAGTAGGGGGTGGATGAGGTGGAGGTGGAGTTGTAGGTGGTTGTGAATAAAGAGGTGGAGGAGGAGGACAAGGAGGAGGGGGAGGTAGAGAGAAGGTGGAGGAGGAGGCGAAGAAGGTGGTGGAGGTGGTGGCGGTCGATGAGGAGGTGGAGGAGGAGTAGTACCAGGAGGAGGTAGATGTAGAGGTGGTGTAGGAGGTGGAGGCACAGGAGGTGGAGAAGTAGGTGGAAGAAGAGGAGGAGGTACAGGCAGAGGTGATGGAGATGGTAGAGGCGGAGGTGGTGGAGGTGGTAGAGGTGGAGGTGGTGGAGCAAGAGGGTGTGGAGGTGGGGGAAGAGGAGGTGGTGGAGGAGGAGGAGGAAGTGGTGGTGGTGGAGGAAGAGGAGGAGGAGGATGTGGTGGTTGTGGAGGTGGTGGTGGAGGTGGAGTTGGAGGAGGTGGTAGAAGACAAGGAGGAGGAGGAGAAGGCCATGGGACAGGTGGAGGTGGAGGACACGAGGAGGAGGAGGGGTGGATGTGGAGGAGGAGGAGGAGGTGGTGGAGGTGCACGATTAGATGGTGTAAGTGGAGGTGGAGATATGCAAGTTAATTTAAGATTCATTTCTTAAATTCAAATATTAAATAGTTAGTCTCTTCTCCACAGTTGGAAATGAAAGATATAGTCTCATGAATCTAGAACATATCTCTTCACGTTCATAATATCCTACTATTAAATGATAAGTAATTCATTTAGGAAACCCAAAACCCTAGACCGGAAACTCTAAACCCTAAAACCTAAACCCTAAACCATAAACCCTCAAGCCTAAACCCTAAACCCTAAAACCTAAACCCTGAACCTGAAACCCTAAATCCCAAACCGTAAACCCCAAAGGGTAAACCCTAAACACTAAGAATTTTAGAGCATTTTAGAAAGTGTTATGTAACTTTTATTTAAGTGTTTATTAAAACAATTTATCAAAGTGTTATAAAACCTAAACCCTAAACCCCTAACCCCAAACCCTATATCATAATTTTTAAAACCTAAAACATAAACCCTAAAATCATTTACTAATTTCTTATAAACTCTAAACCGTAAACTCCAAAACCTAAACACTAAACCCTAAGCCCTAAATTGAAACCCTAAAAACTAAGGATTTTATTACATTTCAAAAATTGTTTTGTAACTTTTGTTTAAGTTTTTACTAAAACCATTTACTAAATTTCTATAAACCTTAAACCCTTAGTCCCTAAACCCTTATCCTTAAACCCCAAATCCAAAATCCTAAAACCTGAAAAATCCTAAACCCTAAAACAAAAGAACTTTATAACATTTTAAACCCCAAACCCTAAACACTAACTATTTTATAGCATTTTAACAATCGTTTGTAACATTTTTAAGCGTTTATTTAAAGAACTTACTAAATTGTTATAACCTCTAAACCGTAAGAATTTTATTACAATTTAGCAAGAATTATGTAACATTTTAAAGCCCTAAACCCTAAACATTTTATAACATTTTAATAAGTGTTTTACAACTTTTTTTAAGTGTTTACTAACAGAATTTACGAGTGTTATAAACCCTAAATCCTAAAAACTACACCCTAAGAATTTTATAAAACTTTAACAAGAGTTTGGTAACTTTTTTTAAAGTGTTTATTAAAAGAATTCAGTAAAGTGTCCCTCAAACCTGAACCCTAATAATTTTACAACTTTTTAGCAAGTGTTATGTAAGTTTTTTCTAAATGTTTATTAAAAGAATTTATGAAGTGTTACAAGACCTAGACACTAAGCCCTAAACCCTAAACCCTAAACACTAAGAATTTTATAACATTTAAAAAATGTTTTGTTACTTTTTTAAGTGTTTATAAAAACAATTTACAAAATTCTTGTGAACCCTAAGCCCTAAACCTTAAGAATTTTATAACATTTTAAACCCTAAACCTAAACCCTAAGCATTAAATGACATTTTAACAAGCTTTTTGTAACTTTTTTCGAAGTGTTTATTAAAATAATTTACTAAAATGTTATAAACCCTAAATCCTAAACTATAACCATTTTATAACATTTTAAACCCAAAACCATAAACTCTAAACCCTAAGTATTTTATAACATTTTAACAAACATTTTCTTACTTTTTTTAGTGCTTATTAAAACAATTTACTAAAGAGTTATAAAACCTAAACCCCAAACCATGAGCATTTTATAGAATTTTAAATCCTAAATGCTAAAGCGTAAGAATTTTATGACATTTAACAAGTGTTTTTAAAACTTTTTTTGTGTTCTTAGTAAAAGAATTTACCAAACTATTATAAATCCCAAACCATAAACCATAAACCCTATCCCTAAACACTAAGAATTTAAGAATATTTTAAAATACATTTTTGTAACATTTTTAAGTGTTTATTAAAATCATTTAATAAAAGGTTATAACCCTAAACCCTAAACCCTAAACCCTAAACCCTAAACACTAAACCCTAAACCCCAAACCCCAAACCCTAAACCCTAAAACCAATGCATTTTATGACCTATAAAAAATAAATTTGTAACTTTTATTTAAGTGTTTATTAAAAGAATTTACTAAGGTGTTATAAAACCTAAACTGTAAACCCTAAACCCCAAACCCTAAACCCTAATCCCTAATAAATTAGTAACCCTTTAGAAAGTGGTTTGTAACCGTTTTATGTGTGTACTAAAAGCACTTAATCAAGTTTCATTAACCCTAAACCCTAAACTCTAAACCCAAAAACCTAAACCCTAAACCATATAAACTAAACCCTAAACTATAGGTATTTTATAGCATTTTTAAAAGCATTTTGTAACTTTTATTAAGTTTTTATTAAAAGAATTTACTAAATCGTTAAAAACCTTACACCATATACCCTAAAACGTAAACCCCAAAATTTAAACCCTAAAACCCAAGCGCTAAACCCTAAACCACAAACCCCAAGAATTTTATAACAGTTTAAACCGTAAACCATAAAGAGAAAACCCTAAACCCAAAAACCTAAACCCTCAACCCTATATCCCAAACCCCAAACCCTACACCCTAAATCGTAAACCCTAACCATTTTATAGAATCTTACAAATTGTTTTGTAACTTTTATTTAAGTGTTTATTAAAAGCATTTACCAAAATTTTGTAGACCCTAGACACTAAACCCTAAACTTAAATCCAAAACCCCAAACCCTAAAACCTAAATCCCAAACCCTAAACCCTAAACCCTAATCATTTTATAACATTTAAAAAAGTATTTTTAAACTTTTATTTAAGTGTTTTTTAAAATAATTCGATAAAGTCTTATAACTCCTAAACCTTAGCATCTAAACCCCAAACCCTATACCGTAAATCATAAACCCTAAAACCTAAACCTTAAACCCTAAATCACAAACTGTGAATGTTAAACCTTGAACCCTCAACATTTTATGACATTTTTAAAATCATTTTGTAATTTTTATTTAAGTGTTTATAAAAAGAATTTACTAAAGTGTTATAAACCCTCAACTATAAACTGTAAACCAGAGACCCTAGACCCTAAACCCTAAACTCTAAACCTGAAACACTTAACTCTAAACCCTAAACCCAAAATGTTAAACCCTAATAATTTTATAACATTTTAAAAATCATATTATAACTTCTATTTATGTGTTTTTTAAAATAATTTACTAAAGTGTTATAAACCCTAAAACCTAAACTCTAAACACCGAAACCGAAACCATAAACCCTAAATCCTAAACCCTAAGAATTTTATAACATCTTAAAAAAATATCGTGTGTTCGATCTGTATCTTTGACGGGGGAGCGTCAAACTGAATATCTTTGAAGGTCTTTTGTTCGATCTGTATCTCTGTTGAGAGAGAGTCACATTGAATATATGAAGATCATGTGTTAGATCCACGGTCAACGCCCCTGTCACTTCATAACTCTACTTCCAATCAGGCTTGAGGTAAGCAGCCATTTCTCTCAATTCAAATTATCTTAACATCCCATGCCTCTTCTTCTCCGAACTTTGTTTATAATATTTTTCTGCAGTTATGGATATTGTTTATTTTGTTTACACATATGAAGCCAGGCCTCTAAAGATTGTGTGTTCGATCTGTATCCTTGTCATCTTTGTCGAGAGAGAGTCAGACTGAATATACTAATATCATGTGTTTGATCCACGCTCAATGCCCTTGTCACTTCATAACGCTACTTCCAATCAGGCTTCAGGTAAGTAGCCATTTCTGTCAATTCAAATTAGCTTAATATTCCATGCCTCTTCTTCTTCGATCTTTGTTTATAATTTTTTTCTGCAACTATGGATATCGTTTATTTTGTTTGCATATTTGAAGCCACGACTCTTCTTTGAGCCTTGCTTTAAAGTATGGTTTATAAAAACATTTTACAACTATGGGTAGCGTTTATAGACAATTTTCTTGCACAATGTGACTTGTTGTTTATAAATTTTTTGTACAGCTATGGATATCGTTTAAGGATGTGTTTTTTATAAATTTTTTCTAGAGCTATGGATATCGTTTGTTGTCTATAAAAATCTTCTACAGCTATGGATATCGATTTTGGATAATTTTGTTTGCACATTTGAAATGATAAACATTGGTTTATAATTATTTTTTTGCAACTATGGGATGTACTTATTGATAATTTTCACATATTGATACTTTTCATGTTTCATTATACATTTATTCAGACATTAAAATGTTTGAACACTTCGTCATCAAGATTCATCCTCAATTACTATATCGGCGCAATCCTCTGCAGTGAACTTTGGTCTTATGGTTACCGAGATATCAATCATTGATACACGTAGCCCAAAATTATGAAGCAAAAAACATAGAAATTCTTGCAAGCATTCACCTCTTTCCTAGTTTGTTGAATGATGGATTGTAAATGTTCCTTGGGTGGGTGATAAACTTTGATGCCTCATTTTTTTATCTATATTCTAATATGAAAATAGATTCAGCATAGATTTAGCTTTTTTTTTATTGGAATTGGAATTTGGCACTCAGATTATATATTTTTGAAAATTTTAATACAAAAATAAATTCAACATTCTAAATTGTATTTTTAAATATAAAATTATGCTTAATATTTTCAAATATAGACATGTAGAAATATGTATATGTGGAAAATAGTCAAAGCTAATTTTTCTTTTTTTCCAAATAAAACACGAAAATGTTGTCCTCTTAAACCACACTCACATGGATTATTCAGTATTCACTTTTGTTGTTCAGCACCCTTACAACTTTGATATTGAAAATCATAGGTGGCCACACATAATTTTAATCACCTTTTTCATAACTTTGTTAGTGAAATTGTGAAAATAGTATTCGACTTAAACTAGAGAACTAAATTAAATTTTACTAGTTAAATCGTTGTGCTCATAATGCCTTATTTATATTGCAATTTTTTATACATATTACTTGTTATATTATCATGTATATATTGATATCTCAGTTTTCTAAAAAAGTATTATAAATAAAAAGAATTGAATGATATGCAATTTTATTTTGATTAAGCTTTTTGAGGAGGAAGAGGAGGAGGAGGAGGAGGAGGAGGCATAGGAGAGGAGGAGGAAGAGGCAGAGGCAAATGTGGAGGAGGCAGAGGAGAGGAGGAGGAGGAGGCAAAGGAGTAGGATGAGGTGGAGGTGAAGTTAGAGTCGGAGGAGGAGGTGGAGGAGGCGGAGGTGGAGGTAGGGGAGAAGGAGGTGGGGGAGGAGGAGGAGATGGAAGCAGATGAGGAGGAGCATGAGGAGGAGGTGGTGGTGGCAAGGATGAGGAGCAGGTGAAGGAAAAGGTTTCAGTGAGAGAGGAAGCAACGAAGGAGGCAGGGCAAGAGGAGGAGGAGGTGGAGCGGATGTGGAAGTAGGGAGGGGGGTGGTGACAATGGCAGAGGAGGCAGTGGAGGCAAAGGAGGCGGGTGAGGAGGAGGAGAAGGGGGAGGAGGAACAGGGAAAGGCGGTGCAATTGGCAGTGGCGGTGGTGGTTGTCATAGATGAAGAGGAGGGGCATGTGGTGGTGATGGTTTTGGAAGAGGTGGAGGAGTAGGAGGAGGGGGTGAACACGATTGAGTAGGAGGTAGAGGTGGTGGTGGAGGTGGAGTAGGAGGACGAGGTGGAGGAGGTGGTGGTGGCAGAGGAAGAGGAGGAGGAGTAGAAGGAAGAGGAGGAGGTGGTGTTGTTGGTGGAGATTGAGGTGGTGGATGAGAAGGTGGAGGCGATGGTGGTCTAGGAGGAGGTGAAGGTGGAGGATGAGGAGTAGGAGGCAAAGGTTGAGGTTGTGGAGGAGGAGGAGAAGG